>JAJOHG010000124.1:0-81805 GCA_021029095.1 Phellopilus nigrolimitatus
TTGCACAGCTTACTTTTCCTGTGTTGACTGACTTACATGTGAATGTGGCTTGGACTGAATCCAGCAACTCAGCTCTTATTGAGGATCTTCTAAGCCGCACAAAACCACATAGACCTTAGAAAGCTCCCTTTGAGCTGCTTCCCAATCAGTGAAACCAGTACATTGACATACCTGAAGCAATCTCCCAACCTGGTCTATTTGAAAGTATCTCCAATGACACCTATGATTCTGGATGCACTGACGGCGAGGAGTGGAAAACATCCTTATTGTCCTAACCTTGAAGAACTAGATGCCAAACGTTTCTCCTCCAACTGTAAAAAGCTTTGGGATGTGGTACATTCTCGATTACATGACTCAAGATTTAATTCACTGAAAAAACTCACTGTTCCTTCTGATATCCCAAGACCCAATATGAAGCCCTAGCAGATTTGGGTTTGAAGGTATCATAACATTAAGAGGCAACGGCCACTTGAGACACAACCACATCAAAAATTGGTCATGCTGAGTCATGCTGAGTCAGTTTTAGTCATGATTGGTCATTTTTAGTCATCTACAAACACGGTAATTCTGCCTCGCCTCCTCCATCAAATTCCCTTCCTTGGTCAACCTGCCTGCTCCCTCCCAAAGCGCCAACTCTGCAGGTCCTTAAATGCACATCCATAAGTGGCAAAACTACAAATCCAAAAATACAGTCTCAAAGCGGCAACAGTGCAGAAATAAAATAAAGAACAGGCTCAAAACGGCAACTGCTGCTCAAATAGTTCCTTAAACTGGCAAACTTACAGTATTAGAACTTTCAACAGCCTCTCATACCACTGATGCACTTTATTATATACAGTTTCAAAGTAAACCTCATTCATGCAATAATTAAATAATCTCCAAGCTGCTATTTACAGCGCTTTTACAAAACCTTGTCAGTTGCGCGCGCAAAAAAAAAAAGTTGCGGCCCCTCAGGGTGTGCCAAATAAGGCATTATTGCCTATTTGAGCGAAGTCGCGTCGTGGTTGCCTCGTCGCCGTGCCGTCCGTGTCGTGCAGCACACTGTTCATGTCGTGCAGGTTGTCGATGCAGACCTGGAGTCAGTGGCATTATGCAGAGGCACCAGCACAATGTATAGCCAAAATTTGATATCATCTTCACCGATTTGCGAGCTACACCGCCATTGTCTCCAGGAGACTTTAGTTGCATGCAGGGTACCTTGCTACTATCTTAATTACTACCGAGAAGCCAAAACTGTTGGCAAGTGCATCAGTGTACTATTTGTTTGTCTCGTATAACCAAAGAGCACGGACTTTCAAGTCCTCACTGATCTTTCGAAATGCATTGTACAACGACGACGAAAAAAGAAAAGAAAAGAAAAACACGACGGCCACGACGCGACTTCGCTCAAATAGGCAATAATGCCTTATTTGGCACACCCTGAGGGGCCGCAACTTTTTTTTTTTGCGCGCGCACTGACAAGGTTTTGTAAAAGCGCTGTAACCTTGAAATGTTTAAACTGTTATCTTACAGGTGGCACCAAAAGTGGTGACATTTCCTCCAAAAGGGAAGGTGATTCACATCTGCCTGTGAGATGCATGCGCTCTGTCGCAATCCAGTTACACATGCAAAGTACATCCACAAAAGATGCTTGAGCACTGGAAAAGCTGTGTCATGCATATAGCAAGCAAACATGCTGTATCTATGAAGGAAATAAGGAGAAAAAGTGTGGATGTGAATTGCTTTCCTTTTTGGGGGGTGCATCAACACCTTTTTGGTGCCACCTGCAAAAAAAAATTCCTCCTTCCAAAATTACCCATAATATTACTAAGCTGCAACCCCACGGAGAGCGTCCAAGAACCCAGAGAGTCCATGAACCCAGAGAGTCCCAGGCTTCGCCTGGGACTCTCGGCTGGTGTATGTGTATATGGTGAATGATGATTGACAGGGATGGAAGAAAATGCTACTGCTTACGTAAATAATAGACATTGTAGTAGTTACTGCAATAAAACCACGAAGGATGGTACTGGTCCCAGTAACGCAAGGCAAGCCTGCACGCCACGCCGCACACCGACACTACCAAGCGCATCGTCGATCACATGTGCTCTGCTTATCCACTACCTACGTCATCATGTCACCCGCGCCCGAGCTCTGCGCGCCGCCGCGCAGCTCCATCCAAAGCATGCCGCACACAGCACGCGACCACGCACGCACCCGAGTCCGCCTCCTGCACGCGGACGCAAGCACACAGAGCACCTGCAGGTAGGGCATTCGGTACGCGCGCACAGCCAAGCACCGTCTGGAGGACCTCGCGTGCTTTGTCGAGCTTCACGCGGTCCTCCTCGAACTTTGTCCACCTCACCCACGCGCGGGGGCCAGGACGCACGACGGTCCCGCGCTCGCAGATAATTCCTGCGCGGTTGGCTCTTGGAAATTCTCCTCCACTTTGATATACGCCTCGCTTGCCATGCGTGCTCCCACTGCATCCAATGCTCGAACAGCTGACGAGCATCTGGGACGTTGCCGAGTAGCTGCTCGACGTAGACATACTTGTACTACAGTTGATTGATGCGCGGGAGGAGCGTCACGGCCCGGTCAACGAGATTGCGAGCGTGCCGAACATTGCGTCCCTTGATCTCCATCTCGGTATATGACAGTCATAGTTGGACGCTTTGCGCGTCGACATTGAGAGCGCGCTTGTACATGTACACAGAACGGGAGCGCTCATATTCCCTTTGACTGGCCTCCAGCTCGCATATGGTGTCCATTCCTTTCTGCAGTGTGTCAAAGGCGCGTCAAGGACACGTCAAAGACGCTGCATATACTGCGACCAAAGAATACACATAAGTTTCCTCAGTTTCCTCGCGTCCGCCTGGTGCGTTCCTCAAACTCCATCCGTTTGCGACCTCTGTACCCATTTAACTCCTCGAAATCTTCGATACGCTGCTTCAGCGCGCGTAATGCTGTCTCCTGCCGCACCTGTACCTCTCGCAGGAGCTGCTCGGCGGTGATCTAAGGAACGACAGTGAGCTCGTGAAGTTCAATCAGAGCTTGCAGATGCACTCGAACGGCTGCTGCAGCCCGGTTTTTCACTCTGAATATTGAGATTCAGTCATCTCCTAAACGTGTATTTGCGAAATCATACCGTGGTGTTCTACTGTCCTGCATACTTTTGTTGTCTGAAGGAAAATGCTTGAGGCGGGTGAAGTCAGGACTGTCGCAGTTGTATTCGTGGGAACGTGTCCTGGATGTACAACATCTTTACCAGAATTCTGATCGCGATCACACGACCATGTCTCAAACCTCAGAACGTCCAATTCTGCTAAATCTTAGCCTAACTTCCTCGAATGACTGGTCTACCGCCTTAGAAATACCGTCTGAGATACTTCCTGTATTCTGCTTGAAGCCTCGCAAGTGGCTGGACTATCTAGGCTACGCTCTGACCGGCTCCGACGGGACTCTCTCGCTTTCCTCAGAAACCCCTGCAGACTTGTGCGACCTCGACCTCCCCATAGCTCCGGGGGAGGCGTTCTTCTTTCATACGAGCGGCTCTGTTGCGTACGTCGATCCGGACCTGGTGACGACCGATTCGAGCCACTCCTCCACTGCCCGGGAGACGGGTTTCTGGGACGCGCTGCTGGCTCGCGATGGATTGTGTCCCTTCTCATCAGTACAGCCATCTCTTTGCGATGCTACTCATCTTCTGCCTCATGCAAAGGGAAATGAGGTGACTCACAGTTGCATAATTTATGCATTGCGTCTTCTCTTTTCTCACTGCTGTCGTAGTATATCGAGCTGCTGACACGAAAGCGGACTGAAGGACGGCTGGTCATTGCGGAGATAGATGACCCGCGAAATGGGATTCTTATCGGTAGAGGCCTTCACGGGTGGATGGGGACCGGGGTGCTTGGATTTTTACAGGTATACTTGTTATTGTCTACCTTCTGCGGCGGACCTCACACACCTTTTGTTTATCAGACCCCTATTCGGTCACTGAAATCCAGTGACATTCACGAGGGTGCCGAGCCCGACGCATATTGTCTTACCATACATGTTTTTTTGGAAAATAGTAATTCTCGGCAGTCTCTTTATCACGACAAGGTAGCGAGTCTGCGTTCACCTCTTCCGGCCAACTGGCCGTCAGAAGTCATCTTCACCACTCTCTATGCGAGCGCAGCATTGAGAGCATGGGGGAAAGAAGACTTCAAGGCTAGACTTGCAAGCATCACTCGCATGGACTATTATCCGAATGGCCTGCAAGATAAATCGGCAAGAGATGAGGCGAAGAAAATAAGACGCGAGGAGAGAATGAAGAGAAAGCAGCAGGAGCACAGAGAACCCGACGGACAGGATACGATCATGGCTCTGTGGAGCATATTCCACGACAAGGCAATGGAAAGAGCAAAAGAGACGGCAGAATCCGAGTCGAGGCAGTGTTCAACAGACAAGGTGAAATCGTGGTTGAATGGTCCGTAGGCGGCAGGTCGTTGGTCCGTTCTCTTGTAGTACTAAATCTAAAGTCTGCCCTCCATAGCTTATGATTAAATTTGACCTGCTGCTTCGCCCATTAGCTTTCATAACCCGGCTACCGTGGCTTTCGAGATGTGCACAGTCGGAAGAATTCTCCGGAGATTCAAGTTACATATACATGTACCAATTTGCACATCAAGCATCTGATCTGCATTTTTCACATTTTCCTTCTAGCCCCTAAATAAACGTCGCAGAGAAATTACGTGCATTCTACTACTCGTGATATATCTTTCTTCCAAGCACCGTCAAAAACGGAGACTGACCTAGCTGAAATCAGACTGTCGGATCCGTGCGACGCGCGTTCGGGCTCGATCATCTCTAGCTAGCCTCTTTTTATAAGTTCACCTCGCAGGTTCGATTGGATACCACTTGTTGAAGACCATCCCCGGGTCATACTTCTTTTTGATCTGCTGGAGACGTGGGTAGTTATCTCCGAACGAAGCTTGCGATCGGCTGAAGGGGATATTGCTGTCTCCGACTTGAAAAAAGAAAAAGAGTGTCTATAAGTTTTATTCAAGTTAACCTTGACTAGCATGAACGTACTAAAATTCCCGTACGCCTTGTTTTTCGCTTCCTCAGGGTCCGCCTCACCGCTAACCATTACATCGATGAGCCTGCATACGAGCTCGCGCGCACCTTGCATCTTCTCCCCCGCGCCGGGCTCATCGTCCCAGTACGAGCTCGTGATGCCCGTGAGGTGGGGCATGCGGTTGCTGAGTGCCGTCGCGTCGCTCGACACACTGCTGACCTTGTCCTGGTTCAGGAAGCCAAGGCCTGCCATGATGCGCAGGTCTCTGCGCGCATCAGACTCCACGACAATCCGCTCGTACAGTTTTTCGGCGACAGCAGCATTGTAACTTCCAACGGACGCGCCCTTCTCGTAAGTGTGCTGACCATGACGAACACCTGAGTTCTACACCAATGAGATTGTTAATCAGTAAAGACGGCGGAAGAAAGTTATGAACTCACCTGAAGAGCGTTCACGAGCTCATACGGCATTTCTTTAGCATTGTCGATCGGATCTGGGTGTACCGGCATTAGAATTGGGGAGGAGAATATGCTTATGGGCACCTACTCAGATCGAGAAAGTCCTTGTATGCATTCTTTCCCTCTACCTCTGAGCCATTATGGAAAATGACAAGAAGGACCGCCGGCTGATTGAAGGAAAGTAAATATTTTTTGGTTTTAAATTATTTTATGGCTCATTGATTTGACTTACTACGCGTTCAGGTGTAGGAAGTCTCGTCATGGCTAAGATTATCGCTTCTTTCGGAGAAGGATATCCTTGAGCCAGCCATTTCTCAAGAGTTCTCAATGATTCGACTGCCAAGGGACCAGGAAAAGCCAGAATACCGGCGTAAACCGTCTTTCGTTGCTCGTGTAGTCTGAAGACAAACTCGGTACAGACGCCGAAGTTACTTCCTCCGCCTCTGATCGCCCAAAAAAGGTCTTCGTTTTCAGTTTCATTAGATGTAACAATAGAGCCGTTAGCTAGAACCATTTTTGCCTGACGAAGGGACAATGATCAGTTATTCTGATTTGACGGAAAATCTATGAAAACATACTTGCAGGAGATTATCGCAAGTGTATCCATGCTCAGAGGCAAGATATCCATATCCTCCCCCAAGAGTGAGACTTTCATACATTTAGTTGATTTCAGTGTGAAAAAAGCCAGTATAATCACCCTCCTACACCGGTCTTGAAGAGAAATAATTAGACAATGACATCAAGGGCAAATGGAACAGGAAAACTACATGATTCACAGTTCCTCCGACTGTTGCCAGACCGAACTTGATTGCAGCATTGTCGACAGTTTCCCAGAGCGCGCCACCACCAACGTATGCGATCTTCTGCGCCGAGTCAATGCGGACACCATTAATAAACCTCGAGAGATCGATGACAAGCCCGTCTTCAGAAGACGATGCGCCTGGCACGCTATGTCCACCGCCGCGAATTGCGAGCGGCAGCTTTTCCGCGGTTGCGTACTTGATAACATGCGATACATCGTGTTCGTCTCTTACAAAGGCGACTATCTTGGCGCGTCGAACAGCACCGGCCGCCCAGCGACTGATAGCCTTTTCGTATTCCGGATGGTCAGGCGTGACGATGTCTCCTTTGAAAGAGCTTTGAAATTGCGCGAAGGAGGTCATGATGGAGAAAATACCGGGGGTTGTATCGACGCGTCGTGTCGAAGGATGATTCCAGATGTTTTATAGGTAAGCGATATGCAAGGTTTAACTCATGTTGCATCCACCTGTCCCAGAACCCGATCATTTTACTTCAGCACAGAAGCCATCAAGTTATCGGCGATGCCGCATACATGTACGTATGTATAGGCAACGAGGGATCGATCCACGTTGGTACATGAACAACATCAAATTTTGAACGACGTGCTTACGTAATTCTCCGTATTTGCGAGAAATTGGCGACATAGCCTCTATGCATCCAAGTACCGACGGGGTATGGTCAAAGTTCTTTAACCATTTCACTTTGCAGATACGACTGCCTTTCAGCTTGATCTAGAGTTTTCGATCATTCTGGAGAAGCCTATCAACCGCTGACTATCGCTATCTTTAGTCTATGCCAAAAACGCGTTCTCGATTCTCTGCAGAACTCGGAAATTGACAACTCACCTTGCTCATGTGGATGTCACGACTACTTCTTGTGAGGGGAGGCAATCCCTGCCAAAAGAGTGTGCACGCTTTGTAATTTAACAAATGATCGGCACTTCCCAAATTAAGAAATTTTGGTGGCAAAAATTTACAGATGGCCAACTTGATGCAATTTAGCCACTCCTTGCTGATTTTTATTTTTTTAAAGTCATAGAACTGTATTTTAAGGCTATACATACAGTAATCACTTGATATAATGTAGCTTCTTTCTGAGGAAAGACTTATAGCAAAGAAAAGAGCAGGAGGAGAGCACATTTTCGGCTGGCACGTGACCTCAGCGCACAGGAATGGCCGCGCATACATGCAAATGCGCAGAACGATTTTTTGAGCTCAATTCTCAACCGTTTTGCGTGATTTAAGCTCGTATGCACTCGTATGATATGGGGATGGGAGGGCTACGTTGTCGATTTTTTAATTTCGCCCTCAAAGTGTCAGAACAACCATGTAAGACAGCTGTTCTGACACTTTGAGGGCGAAATTAAAAAATTGACAACATAGCCCTCCCAGCCCCATATCATACGAGCGCATACGAGCTTAAATCACGCAAAACTGTTGAGAATTGAGCTCAAAAAATTGTTCTGTAACTTGTCTTTCACTCAGGAGTTGCAAAATGTCCGTTTTTGGTAGAAGTGTAAACAACTACAAATGCACACTCTTTTGGCAGGGATTGCCTCCCCTCACTTCATCCCCTTCTTGATCTCTTACCACCACCATCCCCTTGTGGGACAGAGGTGCTGGCGCTGCAATTCGAGTTGGGGGTCCCGCAGGCCGTCTGAGGCTGGGCCTCGCCCGCTCACTATGTTCTACAGGTATGCTATGGGCTGCCGCTTGAATGTGAGTCGTACGAGTTTGCTTTGGCCAAGAACAGCTGACTGCCACTGTGGGGTGGCTGGTCGCTACCCCGAGGGCTCCTCGTGAGTCGGCGTAAGCCCACGGGTAAGGACAGGGTTGTTGGACCAGACGTGCCTCCCTGCATGCGCCAGCCTTAAACGCGGCTGGAGGGGCTAGCAGATTGCCCGTACTCCTCACCTTGAAAGCACACCACTCCGCGACGACACCCTTGGAATGCCCCCCCTAGCCATCTTCACACCCCCGACGAGTCACAAGGCCACGCTCCCTCCTCCTTTGTCCGAGTCATCGGATCATTACTAAGGGAAGTGCGCTGACTCATCACACCCGACAATAGCGGCCCAGGAAATACCCGGCTTCAGTGACCGGGGGCTGCTATCTCCCGACTGCGTACCCCGTCCTCACTGACGGGTGCGCCCCACGCGATCACAGATGGGTGGCTCCCACGCTGCGTTCACGGACCCTTTCCCCGCCGAGCACCACTTTCATGTAATGTATCATGTTTGTATCGCTCCACCCCTCACTCCCGCCCAGACATGGGCACACCGCGTAGGCGTGTCAAGGCCACGAAGTCGTATAAGTCCTTGCACGCATCACACATGTATACAGCGCATTTGTACTTAGTTTACTGACCGCGCTATATAAATTTACTCAAAAAAAAAAAAAAAAAAAAAAAGCCTCCCCTCACTTCTTGCATACATGTAATTCCTCAAATTTGCGATGCTGCGGCATTCGCATTCTTTGCAACTTCTGCCGCCGCTTTTCCCGCTTTGCGTCCAAACACTGCTCCAGCCGTCAACCCACTCCCACCGGGATAGTTTCCAAAGAACAGCCCGCCAACAAGTTCGCCAGTGCAGAAGAGCCCGGGGATCGGGAGCCCAGAGTTCTCTGATAGAACGCCAGCCGTATGCGGGTCGATGGCGAGCCCACCGAACGTGAACGTGATACCACATGCAACTTTCACAGCGAGGAACGGAGGGGAGGTAAGCGGAAGCGCCCAATTACTTTTGGGAGGAATGAGGCATTTAGGCGAGGAAGGGGACTCAGTCGAGAGCCCGTCTTTAACGGCGGGATCCCACTTGAGATTGGAGTATGCAGCGCGGTTTGCTTCGACAGCTGTGTTATATTCTTTTATCGTTTGAACGAAAGTAGAGGGCTCTGCAAGACCATCGTCTACGAGCTTTTCTGCAAGCTCCTCGATGCTTTCCGCATGTACCTTCTGAACAATTCCGTCGCCGTACTCTTCTTCCCTTAGCCACCCATTTACCTGCGCGTCGTACACCTGGAACGCTACGCTCCCTGGCTGTGCTAGGATCGCACGCCCGAAGCGCGCGTAGGTGTAGTTGCGGAAGTCTTCACCTTCGTCGACGAAGCGCAGCCCGGACGAATTAAGCATGAGTCCGAGCGGGTAGCCGGACTTAGTGAACTGATTACTGAGTATGCGGTCTCCCGCGGAGGGCGAAGCGTGCGCGTCCCAGCACGTGCTGTGGCACCCGCCACTGCTCCAATCACCTGCACGCCGCGCACCGACAACGGTCGCCAAAGAAATTCCATCGCCGGTGTTATACGGTGTCCCGCGTACCTAATAAGGGCGATGACATCGAGCTCTTCACCCTTAGAGCAACCAACTTACACGAGCGTGGGCCCACTCATCTCCAAGATACTTCGCACGCAGGTCAGGGCTCGCTTCGAATCCCCCACAAGCAAGGATGACAGTGGGGCTTGAGAGGCGTATCTCCTGGTCGTCTCGCCTGATGACCAGACCTGTGACCGAGTCGTCTTCTGCGAGTATCTCAGTAGCAGGAGACCCGAACCAGATCTCGATTTGCGCCATTTCCAGAGCACGGTGGTGGTCAGCAATGAGTCCCTTTCCGCCTTCTTCCACGCTCAGGACCAAACCGCCCCAGAACTTCTGTCTTCCATCAACCTGATAGGCCTGCCGACGGAATGAGAGAATAAAGTGCACTCCAACCTGGTGCGCCAGCCAGTCGATCGCCGAGCGTGAGTTATCAACCAGCTCTTTCACTAGCGCTACATCAGACTGGTTATGAGAGAGGCGCATTATATCGTGCGCAAACTCCTCAGGGCTATACGGATCTAGGTCGATCGTCGAGGCCAACTGGGGGGACACATTGTGTACGAGAGGGAGGAGATCGTTCAGGCCGCCGTGCGCGGTGCGGTGAGCACCAGCAGTGAAGAAGCCATTGCCGCCGGCCCATTCCTTTGGGGCCTTTTCGACGATGAGGACTCGCTTGCAGCCTGACTGAAATGCAGACAACGCAGCACAAGAGCCGGCATGTCCACTTCCTACGACGATACAATCATAAGACGTTGCAGTAGTTTCATGCATCGTGTAAAGTCACCCAGAGTAGACAGAAGCCGAGCTACTGAGAGGGAGAATTTAAGGAAGTATGTGGGTACATTCAACAATGCACCTGGGGAAGATAAATCAACAGGGACTTAAGTTGTAAGCATGGAGCATGGGAAGAGGAGGCATTTTTGAGTCAGAAGATCATACGTAAGCTGAATCTATTTGTAAGCGAGAATTATGACCTCATTCGTTTTCCCCTTATGGCGTGCACTTCCGTATTGCTATACTAGTATACACAAGAAAAACACGGGAAAAGACAATCATCCCCGGTCGAGGAGATTGTCAGCTGTTTGACATGAGCCACATAGGAATGCCCACAGCGACTGAAGACATGGGTATAGTAAAGACTACCAGCCGTAGTTCGTTCAAATTCGGAGACCCCCGAGTTTTTTTTCTTTTTTTTTGAACTGTAGCTGGGCTATATCACCAGTGGACAAGAAAGAGGTCGATAATAGCTTGACGGTAACATGGAAAGAGATGCGATTGGATGGGTACTGTTGAGAATCAATCTTAATCATAGACAGCGTACTAAACGACTACTAGTAAAGAGATAATCGAATCTTCCTAGTAATGCGACGTAAGGTAGCCGTTGTCGAAATCCATCTTCTCATCCAATCTCCCTAACCTCTCCGTCTCTCTTTCACAGACATTGGTAATACTGTCGCGATTGCCGTATGATCAGTCCGCTGACAAGTGAAGCTACTCCGAAACTAATATATTACTCACATAGTCATTGACAACTTGACATGTGTACGGAGCCACACATGTTGTCGGTCCAGTAAATCTGCGACAGAAGTATGAACGTCAGCATGTCATCAATTCTAGCTTTAAAAGACGACGATGAGAAGGATTTGAAATCAACACGTACCCTGTCCCGCCACATTGAGCATACTGCGCGGCAGCAGCGCTTGTGCTAGAAGCAGTCGACGACGGGGCTGACGCAATGGAGCTCGGGGAAGGTGCAGAGGTGGGCTCAGATGGTGTGCTCGCCGAGCTTGGGCTTGGTGAATCGCCCGAAGAACCACTGCAGCTGAAGACCGGGGGACCTGTAGGTATGGGACGAACATCGCTACTTTAAATGTCAATTTCGATAAAATCACAACTGCCGCGCACCTGGAATGGTGTAGCTCGGCAGGGTTTGGTAAATGTCTATGGTGATACCTGTTGATTCGAATGAGCATGACTTTTCTTTTGGTCGTGGTGATTCAGTTATGAATTCTCACCCGGGTCTGTCCCTATGGTAGCCGATTTAGATTCGGTTAAAGACTTCACCTTTGTTTCTGGGACAAAGAAGCTCACCGCTGTAGGCGCCCGGGAAGCTGACCGTGGAGGGTTCGGTACTTCCTCCGCCAGTAATCTGCAGTTGTGCGCACTCCATCTATGTGCATTAAGCAAATAAATCTCAGCACGATATCCTCTCTACCTTGATTAGAAAAGATACGCACGTAGAATTGCGCTCCAGGGTAGCTGGTGGCGGCATGCAGAGCTTCACGAATTTGTTGTCAAACTCAGCCAATATCCATGACGGAGTTGAAGACAACAGGGAAAAGACCTACCGATGACCTCGTGACGCAGCAAGTATTGACCCTCGGGAATGCACGAGGGGATAGTAAAAGTGACTTTACCCTTGTTCGCAATCATACGATCAACGCCCCAGGTCTGGCTGCTCACATCCAGCCCGTCCTCGTAAATCTTGTACCAATTGAGTCCGGTCACGCTCGACTGTGTTGCATTGGGGATCTGTGCGCTATGCATAGTCCGTATTTAGTAGTTAGTGTGTGTATTTCAGGAAATCGTTGCTCCGACTCACAGGTAAGAAATCACCGGTCCTGCAAGGCGATGCGACCAGAAATGGCGAGTGAGTAAAAATTCAAAGACAAAGGCGCAAGTACGCACCTTTGTGGCTAGGATCAATGGGGTCTGCCGGGTCACTTGGGTCGGCACCAGCCAGCGTATGGTGCCATTCGGCTGTGACACTGCTTCCCGCTGGGACAGTGATAATATCCGTTGAAACGGGCTGTTGGTACGGGTTGATGCCCCCGTTGCAGATGAGATCGTTCGAGGTGACATCCGTGATAGGCTATCAGAGCGTGTAAAAGAAAATCCTCAGGAATGATACATTAGGAAGGCTGTAGAGTACGCACACCGTCGTAACTAGGCACTCGAATGCCGTTAATGTGTCCCTGGTCAACACCGTTCACGTACATCTCCTATGGGTCGCGGCAGCAAAAGAGAGAGTGAGCCAGCGTATTTCATTTATTTATGACAAAAATAGCGCGAGAAATACCTGGAAGATGGTGTGCGCCGAGGAGGTCAGCGTCAGCGCCGCGAGAACTAAACCAGAGAGCATCGTGAAGTACATGGCTCTAACGAGGAACGTACAAGCGCTGTAGATAGGACAGAGGTATAGTACACTCCACTCTTATACCCGCCGCATTAAATCGACGTAAGTTTCCAATTTTCCACAATCGAAGAGACATACCCCGCATTTGACGCGATGTTATCGGCTAGCCTTGCCATTCATTACTAAGAGCCGGTCAGGAACATTGAGGCAATAGCTAGGAGAATGTATCGTGAAGCTCTCAATTTGAGGTCGAAGACCGCACTATCGAGATGCGGTCCGCGAAGTTTTAGCAATACTTCGCCGAGAGCAGCGTCACGAACAAACGTAGGCTAATGACGGAGAAATTGATAGCAGTGATTCTCCGTGGGTGCAGATCATGCGTCCTGGTAAAGCCGGCTACCATTGGTCAGAGAATGGTAGTAGATGTTGAGGTACCGTCCATCGTCCCGTAATGAAAAATTTAGTATTCTTCCTGGTCCTGGGAGTCTTCTCTGAATTGATCCGAACATTGTGGACAACGACTATAGCACAATGATAAAAATACAACTGTATGCTGTATACAATACTACCAGAGCTTCATGAGTATAGCGCAAAGGAGAGGAGGGAAATGGATTATAAGTACCAACTAAACCTTCTACTCATCGTGCCACTCGACCTTTCCCGCGGCCCATCGATCGCCCCACATGACTCGCTTATGATAGGTTTTTCGCAATTCCTTGAACTCCTTTACGAATTCATCCACATCTTTGCCGTTCGTTTCTCCCTGTTCGGAGGCGGCTGAAGAAGACTGGATAAATGAAGAAGCAAGGGCCTCCGAGGCATCGTCCTGGGCCGTGGTCGCATGCCGTAGACGCATGAGCAAGAATTGCGGCGTAAAACGCTTCCGTATTATTTAGCCAGTGATGACAATATTGAGTTACAATGGAGAAATGGGACGCGTACCTGATATACTTCCTTCTGCTGTTTTTCTATCTCCCGCCAGCGCACTTCCATCGCCTTGGCTTGGTCAAACGCGTCCTTCGATTCTGTCCTCAGCTGGTACAGCTGCTCTTGCATCGCAAGGTTATTCCCTGCATTCTTCGTCAGAAGGGGAACATGAAGCAACCGTGTCTTTCAATACACACTCGCTAGCTCCTCGTTGGCCATGCCCAGCTCAACCTGCGCATGGAACATGGCCTGCACTTGAGGCAAGGTGTGAAATACGGCCTGGAAATATTGCGGGTCGTTGAACATGTCTTCGAGGTCCTCACGTCTGCGGGCGCATCTCAGAGCTTGTAAACTCAGACAAGTTGGTCGCAGGCCTCGCTCACGATAGCTTCGCCAAGTCTGGAAACTCGGCGAACAGAGGGGAGTCAAAAGACATGGCAACCGCAAGTAGCAACAGCTTCAAAAACAAAAAGAGCACTAAGTGATTGCCAGCCTGCCAGGTGAGTGAGTGAGCTGGAAATACGAAAGAGGTCGTCAGCGCTTCAGTGTCGGTGTCACTCAGACTGTCACTGGTGAGGGGAGGCAATCCCTGCCAAAAGAGTGTGCACGCTTTGTAATCTGACAAATGATCGGCACTTGCCAATTTAAGAACTTTTGGTGGCGAAGGTTTACAGATGGCCAACTTGACACAATCCAGCCACTCCGTGCTGAATTTCTTTGACAAAAAATTGTAAAACCATATTTTAAGACTATACTTACAATATATATTTTAACTCATGTGGGTTTTTAATGAAAAAAGATTTGTAGCAAAGAAAAGAGCAAGAGGTGAGCGCGTTTTCGGCGGTCACGTGACCTCAGCGCATGCAGAAATGGCCGCGTACATGCAAATGCGCAGAACAATATTTTGAGCTCAATTCTCCACCGTTTGGCATGATTTAAGCTGGAAAGTACTCGGATGATATGGGGCTGGGAATTCTCTGTTGTCGATTTTTTAATTTCTCCCTCAAAGTGTCAGAACAGTGGTCTCACATGGTTGTTCTGACACTTTGAGGGAGAAATTAAAAAATCGGCAACAGAGAACTCCCAGCCCCATATCATCCGAGTACTTTCCAGCTTAAATCATGCCAAACGGTGGAGAATTGAGCTCAAAATATTGTTCTGTAACTTGTCTTTCACTCAGGAGTCGCAAAATTTCCATTTGTGGTAAGTGTGTAAGCAACTACAAATACACACTCTTTTGGCAGGGATTGCCTCCCCTCACGCGATCACATATAGCGTCACGTGCTTGACGCGTGATCCGTGGCGTTGACGCGTCTTGCTACGAAACATTTAACATGAAGCCAATGATCAAGATCAAGGCGTATGTGACCTTCAGAAAATATACAATAGAGAGTAAACAAAAGCGACCGCTATGGCGATTGCTCTTTTTCCCCTCAGTGTCGACTCGCGACTCTAACCTCGCACAGTAACTGCGACTGGGATCTCCCATAAAACCGAAGTCATCGCAGCTTTCATCTACGGCGATTCCGATAATAAGCATATAGCTGAGCTGGCGCGCCATTTATTGTGGTGGCCGCACTCCTTGTGCTCCGCAACTGTAACGGTAAAGATATCGGATCTTGAATGGGCAGATCCTTGACAGTAGTGGTCATGGGTTAATTCGAAAAGTCCTTATGTGCACGCCACCACGAAAGTGCTTTTTCGTAATGGCATTATAGTACTTTAATAGTTCGGGTATAATATAATGTATGCATTCGGGTCAGAGGCGCAGAAGTGTACTCAGGGAACTACGAAAATAAGAGGTTGTGAATAGTGGGGCGATATCGTACCTGGCCATAGCGCTGTATTGGGTAGGATTTTAGGGACGAATAGAGACGGACACGTAGTTGATTGTGAGGTTTGTCTTTTAAGAAGTTTCGACGTGAAGTTGCGATATTGAGCAAGCTAACTGCAGGCCTTGCGGAGTTAGCTTTGATTTATTGATGTTATTCGCGGGGAATGTTTCGGAGCTAGTAAGTAGCCAAGCACCTTTGTTAGATGACAGTTGAAAGACTTGTTGCAAATAAAAGGACATTGACTTGTAGAATCGAAAAAGCATGTCTTGGCTCTTTACGGGAATTAATTGATGGGTCGCGAACCGGACCGAGGGGCAGCGTCGGATAGGCGGACACAGTCATGCAGCGCTCTATCGAGCCAATTTTGTCTAGGAGAGTCTTGCTCATTGGAGAGATCTAAATTGTTCGCCGACTGGAGATGCGATTATTTTTATCGGTGTAAGCTCGGAGTTCCAACTTGGGTTGGTAACTTGCTCTTCTCGCTCTCCATTGATTCCGGCGATGTGACAATATGATGTACATCTCAGCTGGACGAAATTGGAACTGGTTGGCAAGCTTCAGCAAACTAAGAGATCGGCAACAGTAGATCGTGTTGCGGTGCTGATTGAGTGGCTGAAAATGGGCGCAGATTTGGCAGACATCAAGCTTTGTGGCTCTTGAAGAGCTCTAGCAGTCCTCGTGGGGAAGCGACGAGGAGCCTTCAACTCGTCACAACATGCTCCAGCCATATTCTTTATCTCCGAAAGACAGGTGAGCGAAGACAATTAGCAACATATAAAGGATAATGATTGCAGCAACGCACTTTGACACATGGACGATCGATAACATCACAGGCTTGCAATCCTCGCGTCAACGTGCCTCGAGGTGTCGTTAGGTGCCATCTCTTCAACAGTCCGAAACCTTAAGCAAGGCTTCAAGATTATGGCCTCGAGGAGACCAACATTTAAGGGGATTAAAGTTTAAGACGGACAAAGGTCCCCTGAAGGTTCTCGTGTGCGTCCATCCTGCCATGTGCAAAGAACACGAAGTGCTGAGCTTTCGTGAGAGGATGTATTAATTTCTCGAAAGGCCAATGAGAGAAAAAGGTCGGCATATTGACGCACATGTCCTTCCTAAAATCTTCCCGTGCTTTCAAGTCTCGGGTGCCTTATTCGGCATGTTCGCTTGTGTTCGCTTGGTTTGAGAAGTCTGTGCCGGTGCCTTGTAAATTGTTGAAGATGATGGTCGTCAAGTATCAAATGTACAGAAGATCCCGTCAAACGCAGCTGTAAGTAGCTATACCTTCTCACGAATTCCGCTTTAGCGTAACATACAAAAAGGTCGACCACATCTGTCCTCTTCTCACTTCTCCCCTTCATTCCCTTTTTCTCTTTACTTCTCCCTTTATAAATTCTTATCCTTCTTTTACGCTGAGCGTATTTTACTTTCTTTCAGACATAGTCAGCAGGCTTACCCAGAGACTCACTTTCATTAATTGAAATTGTTTTACAAAAGAAACTCATAAACTCATCATGAAGCTCCTCAACACGATCTGTCTGTCTATTCTTGCTGCATCTACTGCTGCTGCTCCCCTTAGAGGGCTTCGTCGTCAGAGCGGCGCTGACGGCTTGTCTCTCACCGAGATCGACACACTCACTCCTCAGTTTGGCCACAGCGCCGGGGTAAACCCCACTGGTACTGGTGACTGCGATGGCGCAGTGAACGGTGCGAATGGTCAGCCCATCAAGGTCCCTTGTGATTGCCCTCCTGCGCGAGACCAGTTTATCCAGGTAAAGTTATTGACTTTTGAAAAGCCAAGTTAAAATTTCATTTTTATTTCGTTATGTAGAGTCTTGCTACGAACATCGCAGCTGGCCACGTTGTTAACAACCCGTCGGTTCCCTTCTCATTTCCGACGGACAACTCGACGGCTTCTATCCTCGCACGCTTTAATGCTGCATCCGTCACGCTCCAAAACCTAAATGGCTCGGGCGTTGGGTGCCCGGAATCTTCTACAACATTCGCTGCGCAAGCTGCCGCTGTTCAGAGTGGCGCTGGCGCAAACAATGCGGCCTCGTCTTCCTCGACCGCACCGACGAGTACAATCGCGACGTCTTCCTTATCTGCTGCATCCGCTTCATCCGCTTCATCTGCGCCTTCCTCTACTTCATCTCCGAGTAGCGGTGCCGATGGCCTAACAAACGCCGAAATTGATGCTCTCACTCCTCAATTCGGACATGCTGCGGATGTCAACCCGACCGGCACCGGCGATTGCGACGGTGCGGTCAATGGTGCAGATGGTCAGCCTATCAAAGTACCATGCGACTGTCCCCCGGCTCGAGATACGTTCATCCAGGTTTGTCTTCTCACGAAACCTTCTATTTTCCCAATAATGTTTTAAAATATTGGTTGTATACATTTTTAGTCTCTTGCCGGGAATCTTGCAGCGGGTCACGTCGTCAACAACCCTTCAGTGGGAATCTCGTTTCCGACTGATAACTCAACGGATTCGATCCTTGCTCGCTTTAACGCGGCGACTGTGACACTTCAAAACCTGAATGGGTCTGGCAAAGGATGTCCTCAGTCATCGACGACATGGACTGCTCAGGCGAACGCAATTCGCAATGGCCAGAGTGAGGTTGCCTCTGTAGTCGCACCATCAACACCTGCGTCGACTGTCGCAGCCATCGTGTCATCATCAACTGCGGCATCCGTTGTGCCATCAGCACCTGCTAGTCTTGTTGCGTCGGCTGACCCCGCGGCGACTTCGGCGTCCGCTAGCGGTCTGTCTCTTGCACAGATTGACGCGCTCACGCCAGACTTGGGCTTCACCGCTGGCGTGAACCCTACCGGTACCGGCGATTGTGATGGTGCGGTAGATGGCACCAATGGACAGCCAATCAAGGTTCCTTGCTCGTGCCCACCTGCGCGTGATGTCTTGGTTCAGGTAAGGCCTCTCTACTATTTTTACAAGAGCTTATAGAATTGACATTCCCGTAGTCTCTTTCTGAGGACATCGCCGCGGGACATGCGGTTAACAATCCCAGTGTGGCCGTCTCCTTCCCTACGGATAACTCAACAGCGTCGCAGATCACGCGTATCCAGTCCACGCTCGTCGCGCTTCAAAATTTGAATGGCGAGGGACAGGGCTGCCCCGCCGCCAGCACGACGCTGTCTTCGCAGCTCAAAGCACTCCAAGGATGAGCCATTTATCCTGAGATATGACTCCTAATGCTTCGAGGCTGCACTTTTTAAGTGGTCTTGCGATGTTCTGAACTTAAAATACCCCGTGCTCTTCGTGTTCGTTTTTATCGGTTTTTATGACTTTTCTTAACTTTTGTATTAGAGGGAAGCTGAGATGACTTGTCAGCGGGAGGGCCGCTTTCACAATGGCTCGGATGCAGATAGTCATCCGTTGATAATAGCCAGTATTGTATTTCATTCGTACAAGTAACGTTCGTGTGGCTTGCCTCCTAATCGTTATTCGCAATTTATTCCTTTCCCTGAAGGTGGGAGGTACTTCGTCGGCAGAGTGAAGTTAGCTTACGTAACACGTGGCTTACCGAAAGTCGCTCGTTTACAATTTGCAAGCGCTCTCAGACTTGCCCTTAGTCCACCCCAGTAGTCTCTTTTGGTGCATCTGCTGGAAACGCTTCTTTCTCTTTGGCCTTATCGCCTAGTGACTCGTTCCTTCTTCTGTATGCGGTGCGCGCGCACAGTGAGTGCCGGGGTGAACAGGTTACGCTTTCCACTTACGACAGGGCGCGTCTTTCCGCGGCGCAAATTTCTCAACCCCACACGAGTACGCGTGCTACCAAGTCGATACCTAGATATATTCTATTTTCGTCAAGTTCCTGAACAAGAGAGGCTCAAGATAACAGTCTGCCAAAGGCACATGCTTGGTAAAGTTCGCGCCGTGACTTAGACAAGAGCTCGTGTCTGCACTCAGGCAACTTAATGGCAGGGTGACTAGAACGACTCTCAGACTGGTGTCATTTTCAATTCAGACTTGCAATACCAAATCCCAGATACCAAAGCAAATAAATACATCGAAGTCTTGGTATAGCAGGACGCAGGGGACGCGCTTCTTGGACCTTCAAACCATCGCGTTCAGGGACTTCTTCCAACTTTATTCGCCGGAATGCGCTGATTCTGAAAACTTTATGTGACTTGTTTGACGATGCTTTCTTGGCAATGCTTTGTCTAGATGTGAATTGAAGGACTTGCTGTGTTGCTATGGGCGTCTGCCCTGAGTCGTGTACAGACAGACACCTGTCACCACTGCTGATACGACTGATACCGGTGCTGGCATCGATGCTTCTCAAAACTCATCGTTACTGTCTTTCCTCGAACGATATAAGACTGTCGTGGCGCTGATGTGTCCAACTGTCCCTTCCGCCGCACCTCTCATGTCTGTCATGGTTACAACCAAGGATCACTTCGATATCCTTTCCGCTGCTACAGGCGGAATGGTAATGCGAGTAAGCTGCTAAGATTAATGTTTTCGTTTTATCTGAACCGCTCCTCTAGTATAGTGCAGGTTCGCCTGGTTTCGTGAACTAGGTTCCGCGTTTCAGACTAAAGACGTAATCACTTAGTTGCGACCATGACACTCTGTGTACGATGGGTTTCGATCCACGAGACAACTTGCATAACTGACGGACGATCGAATTGAAGGTGTACGAGTTCTTTCTGACTCTCGATGATGAAGTGAGAACGGTCCATCTCGTGATCTTAGCAGAGTTAATTATCGCATCGCTAACATGGTTACCTTCATTTGAAGAAGCGGCTAGTCTGGCCCTCTCGAATCACGGCCATTAAAGCTCTCTTTCTGGCCAATCGTTATCTACCTTTCTCTATCACTTTCAGTAACGCATTCTGTGCGCGATACCATTCTTCCAATTAATTTTGTCTGCTTACTCATCATTGTTAATCGAACAGTTCTGATTATTAACAAAACTGCCGACGCTCAGGTCAGCCCGGTCTGGAAGAAAGCTTTGCGAAGTACTAACTTGTTCCCTTCGTCGTCAAAGCTGTGCAAACCTGCATTGATTGCCATAGGATGTAAGATCGCTTAAGCTGCAATATCTACATTCTCATATCTCTTCTCCTCCAAATGGATGATAGTCATGTCCTTCTCTGGTTTCATTTTAGCTGAAGGTGGGGATGTAAAATGCCACTAGTCTCATAGCTGAACTTAACGAAAACGCCTAGTTGTTCTTGCTATGCGAGTGTTTGTTATTTGGCAAGCTAGGAGGTCCATCCTGATAATTGTTTCTTGTCTTCTTGGAGTACGACTCTCTCAACTACAGATTTTACTTACTTGCTTATTCAACTTCTTACTAGGCGAAGACGACGACAGCTTTCATAGTCACGTATTATTACCTGACGTCTGCTCGAGGTTTGTTCTTTTCTGCAATGGTCGCTCTGGTTTTCAATACGAGTGGCTTTGATGCAGTGTCTCCGATAAATCTATTCCAGTCGGGATGTGAAGCCGTCTTCGAAAAAAGGATAGAGTGGATAACTATATTTGTGGTTTTCTTTTTTGAAATAGGTATGTCCCTTTTCGTCCTGCACGTATGTTCAACGTCCTGGATCCACATCTCACATCACCAGCTATCCTTTCTCTCATGATCATTGCGAAGAGGGCACATCGTAAGCTGCCTGCCATCTCATCATCTGCCTCGCAGCACAAGTTAATAATGATTCTATGAAGTTCGCAGGTCGCGCTCAGAATTGGTAGCGATTTTAGTAAAAGATGGTAAGCCGAATTTTGTGATGTCCTGTGTGAAATTGACTGTTGGTGGCAGGTATTCTCTATTGCATTTGCATCATGGGTAAGCGCAGAGTATCTGTCCTGGCTCGAGCGTCTTGTGTCTCAGTGAACACTACTGCAGCTGTCAGCCTTGTCAACGTATTTGTCGTCAAACTCGCACCAGTAAGACTATCAGAGTGGTCAATGAGGAGTAAAGCTAACATATTATCTTATACAGCCTTTTATTTCGCCCTTCCTGGTTGTGTACGTGTTAAAAGGCATATTTTACCGTGTCGAATACCCTTACTGATCAGTCACGCTTTTCCCAGTACGCAAGGAACCCTGCACAACATACTATGTACGCGACTACTTCTCCGCCTACGCAGCGCAGATGAGAGGAGGGTTTCGGGAATTTCTCAAGGGGATGGACACATCATTCCTTTAGTGGCAACGAACAGCAGCAGAACAACCGTCTCGCAGTGAGACTTCCTGTCTTAAGGAATATTTAAACTTTTGGTTGATTACTTATGATCGCTAAATGCGGTGCTAACTGATTTCATTTTGATACTCAAATCGTCTGCAGTGTAGGTTATCGGCGAGTACCAATGATAAATCTCATTTTCTACAACAAAGCTGCAAAAAAAAAAAACTATCACAGATCATGGTTCTTCGCTAGCTTAGCGATTTCTCAGTCCGTCATCTGCTAAGAATTGACACAATTCTGAGAATATTCTTCAAGTTCAAAATCTCGTTCTTCTACTGTTCGAGCTTGCTCGACGCATGTGATGGTCACCTTAAAGATGTCAAACATATAAATGACTCCCTAATTCCTTACAATGCTCAATATTTTGAGGCTACAAGACAACGAAACCTTAGATCGTCCGAAACTTCTTCTATACATAATTTTGTTTTTGGATGCAGAGCTTGCAGATCGACTTAAGAAAGTACCATGCAGTTTTCATTCGACTGCCAATGTAAATCTCGTTCAACTCGATGAAAGCTTCTCCATCTTCCATTTTATGACTCCCTTCAATAACGCAACAACATATGAAGGAACATAGCAGTTAATGGCTGTCGAAGACAGTAAGAATAATTGATAGAATAACACTTACCATGTCGAGAACAGGAACCTGTGGAGGGACCAAGACAACAAAAGGAGTCTTGCGATGCTCTGAGGCATCCTCGAATGCCTAGGAGGTTATGGTCATCAACAGCTTAAGACTGGACAACGATTAGCTTCGACCAGGCGTCCAAGCAGCGTCAACTTCCGCGGCTATTTGCCAGCAAGCCCGTCCGTCTCCACACCGTTTGCGGCTGAATTCAAACGATGCCGACCACATAGGAATGCCACATTATGAAAGTCAAACGCTGGCTCCGTACGATGCCAACTTCCGCGGCTATTTGCCAGCAGACCTGTCCGTCTCCACACCGTTTGCGGCCGAAGCCGAACGGTGCTGACCACATCGGAATGCCACATTATGGAAGTTGAGATGTCGCTCGAGTAGATGGTCAAGAATTCATAATATAGTGCCGTGAGGGAGGAAATAGGTTGTGTGAGTTTAGGCGAGAGTGGGTCTAAGAGGGGAGAAATTAGCGGCAGAATTGTATGCCATCGAGTGGTCACTCACTTCAAGATACGCCATCATCAGTCGGTCCACAACTGGAGGACAAGACATTTAGAAACATAGGATCGTATGCGAGGAGGCCGTCGCGTCGCGAATGCGTAGCAAAATTCAAGTGGCAGGAATCAGGTGGCACACGCTGTTCGGCGGGACATGAGTGGAGGCTTCGATAGATGAAGGAATAGCTGCTTACTTGGAGTAGCAAGCAGCACGTGGAAGAGCCTCATGCTGAAGCGGGGGATTCAGTCGCAGAGGAGGTGGTGGTAGGAAGGGAAGAGAGGCTGACAAGTGAGGACGCGAAGGGACGCGACTTTATGCGGTTCCAAGCCACGTTCGAACTCCGATTGAAACATGATCGACTAGCCGGTTTCGGTATCCACCTGTCCTGTTTCGGACGTAGGCCGCAGATCCTCGGCGCTCGCATCGTAATCTTACAGCCTCAATTCACCCAACATGCTAATATACGTACAGTTGTACTGCTGCTACAGGACGTTGAGGCCTGAGCTCGCATGTATCGCAATACAAACGCTGATGCTTAAAGCGCACAAGAGGTTACAGCCCATCATCATACAGCTTCCGCGCGAGCGCAACATAGAACCTCTCGAGGTCGAACTTCAGACGCGGGTCCTTCGGCTCTCGCGCCTTCTCCTCATCTACTCGCTTTTCTTCGGCTGCTTTGGAAGAAGCAGTTATGGGAACGGCACTAGAGGACTTCTTCAGCGGCACCTGCTCCGAGATCCAGTCGAACACAGCTGAGAGCTTGTCCGTCGACGACTTGAGCGCGGCATCCTCTGCATCAGTCTGCGATACTACCCGTGTATGTTTACGACCTCGATCGAGCTCCTTTTCCTCCTTCCGCTCTTCTTCGCGCCACCACGCCACCCAGTCCCTCCAGTTCACGTGAGCGAGCGGGTCCGACAAAGAGTTCCGTACCACACTCGGAAGCGAGAGATCCATGTTCCATTCGCCGTCGCGGCCAACGCTGCCACGCGCCCCACGCACGTCCCAATGATCGCAACCCTCAAGCGTGCCGAGGAACTCGCCCCATCGCGCACTGTCCACGCTCACAAGTCCATCGTTACCCCATTGCTCCCGTGCCGCGGCGTCCGGAGCGCATTGCGCACGCTTCTGCGCCTCGACGCCGTCAACTACTGTCTTCGGAAGCCACAGAGGGTGCCATACGCTCATACTTTTTACACGAGCGGCGACACTGTAGTAACGCACGCGCGGATCGTCTGGTGTTGCGGGGTTGAAGACACTCTCTAAATAGTCCGTGCTGAGGTTCGCATACGCAGGCGAATCAAGGATCGAGAGCAGCAGTGTCGTGAACGATGACGGGAGGCTAGCGAGCGAGAAAGCAAACGGAGATCGATTTGAGGCGTCCGGCGGGACCTGCCCATCTCTTTTCGCCTGCTGTCGAAGCTTCCCAATACCTATGTTGTTCTGTTTACAGGTGTAAGGCTCGTCCTCGTGAAGTCAGAAAATCGCGTACCGAGCACCAGTCCATGAATGGGCTGCCGCGATGAGGAGTGCAGATCGTAGTCAATGAAGCTGGGCGGTACTCCTCCGGTTTGACGTGGGATATGAGATGCCGACAGTCCAGCCCACCCATCGAGTGTGCAATGAAATTTATATCTTGCCCGAACGCGTTTTCGCGCAAAAACTTATCCATGCGTTCCGCACGCGATTCGATCGAACCCGTGCTGCACATTAAAGACGTGTAAGCATTTATCAGAAGACATATTAATGAACTTACCCAGGCACGCCTGTGACGATTACCTCTGCGCCAATCTTCTTTTTGAGCACCTTAAGCACGTTCGCCCAATAATGCAACTGGAGTATCGGGAAAGATGAAGGACCACGGACGTCGTAACCATATAATCCTTCATGACCTCTTACCATCAGTCCAAAGAGTCCAGTAGCACATGGGAAAGAAGCGCGCACCATGGCACAGAACGATCGGATAGCGAGGTTTCCGGACGGGATCAAAAAGGGTTGGGTTGAGCATGAGAGCATCTATCGGCGACAATGGTTCATTCGATCTGGCACCAGACGGTGGCGGTCTAGAGGAAGGGGGAGGAGCAGATTTCGGAGGGGAGTATTTCTCGTCTAAATCGGCGTCAGTCGAGTCGCTCTTGCTTGACTGGTCGAACGAAATAGAGTGCGCCTGACGGGGAGGTACAGGCTGCCTCAAGGTCATGTTCCATAGCCTCAGACGGCTCCAACGCGTATAATGAATCCCATCTGGGTTTCGATAATTGGCTGAAATTTATTTAATAATCCATCCTTCGGGTGCATGATGCAGGCGCAAACTTACCAAAAGTAACCCCACCACGGGTATCGTCCAGCTCTGAGTTCAGCAGCGATTCCGATCGTATGCGAGTGTTCTCGGAGTCATTTGGAGCACCACTCCCCGCCGAAGTTTCTCTTCCCGCTTCAAGCTCTACCTTCTGCAACAAAAGGTACTGGTTTGAGACTGCGAGCGATGAGAAGACGTTGAACAGCTGTCGAAGGAAGCGCACGACTGGAAGTGGGAGGGAAAGGTGATACATCGCCCTCTTCGCCGGCGAGTCATGAAAATGAGATAAAGACCAGTCCCCTCAGCAACGAGGACGCCTTGCACAGTTGATCCTCGACGATATAAGTAAACCGCGAGCGTTGGGGAACGTCGAGAGTCAAGATGGGCTCAAATTGGGGAGCGCGTCTCGGTGAACTCGGATGACGTATAGATCACGTGCGCGATCCCCGGAGTCCTCGGGCCTCGGTATTGGCCGTCTGCACCCGACTTTGCAAATCTGCAACATTGCACATACATGTACATACGTTTCCATGCTTGGTGAAACCGCCGCCGTCCACTACAATCTACTGAGGATGCTTGAATGACGGAAACATGTCTTCTTGTTCAGTTCGCCGGACTATCTATGGTTTTCCTGTTCTCTGTTTGCTCACTGTCCCTTTGCGGCGGAATACGGAATGTTGGCAAAAATTGGATATAGAAAAGATTATGGATTGCAAACCGCTCCAAAATTTCATTCTCATGTTCCACCTTATTTTCATGCCACCCATAAAGATGTAAAGATTTCACTCGTGTAAAAATTGTGAGCGAGCAATTCACTTGTGCCAATTTAAGGATCTGTGAGAATTTTACGTGTCAGCAAGTCACTTGTGTAAATAAAATAAAAAAGTTTCTACTTTTGAGACACTATATCGCCCATAGAGACACTATACCGCCCATACAACTGAGTCCACCGATACAACTGCGTAAGGCGAACTCGGACATCCAATCTGAAAAAGGTCTACTTTGCATATCGGTCAACTCGCTTCCGCTTTTGTTCGTCCTTGCTAGAGCAATCCTGGCAGCTGACGGACTACGCAAATAGTGATGGCGCGTTATTTATCGCGCTTTCCCGCCTCATCTCGTCGACTTACCAACCAGCTATTTCCGCTCCTGTTCTCGCTGCAATGCTGGAAGCGCTCACGTCATCTCTAATACACCTTGTCATTTCCCTGGCCGTCGTGATGCTCGCAATCTTGTGTTCATCTCAGTCGAGAAGCCACATTTTTGCAGGTTTCGCATCTTCGAAAGGCCAACGAGTCAGCTCGGGGTGCACGTTTGCTGGCTACGGTGCGGCAGTTCTAAGTTATCCCCATGGTTTGTATGCATTGTCCGACTCACATTGCCTTTGCTCAAACCAAAGACAATATCTTCAAGAAATCAAGGAGACGTATAAAATGTTGGCCAACATGCATCGTCTCATTCTTCATCCTGAAATTGTCAATAGTTCTTCTCCGTACACTCCCCAATTTTGTCAACATGCTTCTCAAAGCTCTTGCTTCAACCGCAATTTGTCTGGCTACACTGTCTTCCGTGACTTCGGTTGGCGGCGCCCCTGCAGACACAAACAGTTCTTCAGTGTCAAGCGGTACTTGCACTTTAAGCTCTCCTGCAAGTATCCCGTCAGACTCGGGCTCAAATACTACTTCAAACTCAACCTCAAGCGGTACTGGTACTTTGAGTTCTTCTGCAAGTATCCCGTCAGACTCGGGCTCAAATAGTACTTTAAACTCAACCTCAAGTGGTACTGGTACCTTGAGTTCTCCTGCAAGTATCCCGTCAGGCTCGGGCTCAAATAGTACTTCAAACTCAACCTCAACTAATACGACGTCATCGTCTTCCGGACCACAATTTGTCATCTATAGCGACAAATCTGTGGAGGGCGTCGTTCCTGATGTATCTGACGTCGAGGGTTATACCGTCTTGTCCGTTCTCTCCCGATTCAACACTACCTTCAACTGACCTTCCCTTACTTCATTCAGCGCTCTCTCGTTCCTTACAGGCAGTAGTGCAGTCGATCAAGCTCAAGCTTGGGCTAACCTTGATAATAGCACTCGCAATGACATTAAGAACAAGTACAATTCTGCAGGTATCAAGCTCATTGTTTCTGCCTTCGGCTCCACGATATCACCGACTACAAGTGGTGTCGATGCGACTCAAGTAGCCAACAACATGGCCACATGGGTGAAGACGTATGGTCTGGATGGCATCGATGTTGATTATGAGGTCAACTTCCATTCTCTAATTGTCTGCCCTGCAATCTAACGCATTTATATTTTAGGACACCACTGCCATGAATGCCCAGGATGGTAAGGCCGAAGCTTGGCTGACGACTTTCACACAGACTCTCCGTAGCCAGCTCCCTCAAGGTCAATATATCCTGACTCACGCTCGTATGGTTCTCTACCTTATGTGTCAAGTGCTCCTACGTTGACCGAAGTTTTCAGCTATGGCTCCCTGGTTCTCGACGACGAAGTACAAAAGCGGTGCTTACATGACTGTGAACAAGAACGTCGGAGACATGATTGATTGGGTAAGTAAGCGGATGTGTTAAAAGCATGTCTTCGATACTTACATACTTTCTTTAGTACAATGTTCAGGTAATTCGGCCTTTCGCACCCTAACTGTGACAATTCTGACCTCCCTTTTACTCTCGCATATGCAGTTTTACAACCGTAAGTATTTCTTCTCTTTCTTCCAACTATTTCGTATCCTAATATTATATTCGACAGAGATCGGCGACTACACCACCTGCGATTCTCTTCTGAACAAGGCCATTGAGAACCCCAATACTTCTCTTTTCGAGATCGCCGCAGCGGGTGTTGATGTAAACAAGCTCGTCATTGGCAAGCCCGCAATCACATCGGATGCGTCAAACGGGTTCATAGATACAAACACTCTTGCAACTTGCATTGCTCAGGCCAAGCAGAAAAACTGGAACGCTGGTGCTATGGTCTGGGAGGTTCGTTTACGTCTGATTTCTGAGTTTAAAGCTAGTTCTAGGTGTTGAATACTTTAATTACAGTACCCCGATGCCAACGCAGCTTGGATCAAGACCGTCCGCGGTAGTGCGTTCCCCATAAGTTAATAGGTAAGTTTGCGTACGACGGTCTTGAATACGGGGATACGGCTGGTACTGTGATACTCGAAGTAAAGACGACACCCCTACTAGTATTATGCTTAACTTATCGGTCGTAGAATGCATGGCGTCTATCGTGTATTATTATTCCATTCTTTTACATACAAACACAATGATAATAAATCACTTATAATTGCATGACTGAATTTTCTGTTGAAATACGAGGGGCGATGTCACCAGCAGTCGTGCACAGGGAGTCCGTTTGACCCGTTGGCGGTGGTGGGCAAACGCGATAGATAGCAAGATACAAACCGTCCTAGTTGCTTACTAATCTACCCGATATGTCCGTAAGCCCAAAATCAGTTTCTGCGCGTTCGCAGAATTCCAACATTTTCTGACTCAAGTGCCGCACTCACTATTCAAGAATGAGATTTGCCGCCATACTATGTAGGAGGAGGAGGCGCCTGAGTGACTATCAAAGAGATCTTGCAGTTAGCCGCGGCCACGCAACCGGCCGTAGGCTTTCGGTGTGACGTACGCATTCAATTTTGCGCTGGCACTATTATATCTCCGGCAGCTTCGACACGAGCTCGTATTCCGCTCGGCCCCATATATCAAATCCTTCACACTCACTCAGAAGATCCCGAGCTGCAGCGACGCAACCATACTAGAATGATTTCGCACTTTGTCCGAATCGCACTTTACTTGCGAATAGGCTTCCTAAGTTTTGATGGTGTTCATCAGCATTGGGTGACTCAACTACAGATATAAGAGTGTTTGTCTTCGGTATTCCGAGTCGTATGCATCATCTGAGACTCACCTGAGAACATGCCACCACCGGATGAGATGCACACGGCTCAAATTGACAGCGATGGAACGCAATTTGCTTATATCGATTCAGGGGCGCCGCAATCAGATACTTACACGACCGTGGTTTGTGTACATGGGTATACTTTCAATGCACGTGAGTTTCGGAATCCTATATAATGTTTTGTTTATTTGACCATAATATTCAACAGTGAACTTTTCCCGTTTGCTTCCCCTCGCTCACAAGCACGACCTTCGCGTCATTGCGCCCAACCGGCGAGACTATGCTGGCTCAACGCCGTTCTCCGACATTGAGCTCGACGTGCTCAATGGGAAGGAGGACCGTGCTCACAAGGATTTTCTCCAGAAGCGCGGCCTCGAGATAGCCCGTTTCCTGGTCTGGATAATCTCGGAGAAGAAGATCCCGCAATCAAATGGGACGTCTGGAGGACTGGCACTTCTGGGTTGGTCGTTGGGGAACGTTACGACACTGTCCTTCTTAGCCCATTTAGGCTCGTACCCACAAGAGATAATAGCTACTCTGGAGCCCTACCTCAGAACGTTTTGTTTATACGGTTGGTGAGCATTTTATTATACATGAACTTGCTATTTACCAGTGTCTCTTAGATATCCAGAACACATATTTGGGATACCCGAGCCCGGAAGGCGCCTATTCTCCCTTCTCCGATCCAGAGATCCCGCAAGACATGGTCGACGCGGCTTTCGCGAAATGGATATCATCATATTACGCACATCCTGCGTATTCTGACATCACCGCCGGCGGAACGTCGCCAGGTCGTTCCTTCGAAACTCTGCAGGATCGCACACCAGAGAATCCATACCGCAGCTGCACAACAGACACCCTCGCTGCGGAGGAGTCACTATTAGTAACCGACTCAGCACCGGCCGCTCGCTCGGAGCAGAAGATGGTCTGGAACATCCAGCTTCCTACCTTTCATGACCAGGCTCGACGCGCACTGCTTTTCAGAGACAACGAAGAGTTGCTACCAGAGCTAAACATCTGTTCTGTTTATGGGCTCGCGTCCGAGTGGGACGTTCAGTGGGCGGTGTGGGAGCTCGAGAAGGACTACACTAGGTGGCGGGCGGAGGGTATACGAGTCAGGCCGGTCAAATTCATGCCCGTTGAGGGCGGGAATCACTTTGTGAGCTCTGAAGTAGCTTATTTGTCTCAACAGTGCACTGACAAGTTTTCAGATACATTGGGACGACGCAGATAAATTTCTGAAGATGTTGAGGGGTGTAGTCGGCGCGTGATGATCTGGCTCCTCAATACTAGCCGATACAGTCAGCTTAAAATATTGTACTGTACATGTTTGCTAGGCTACGAACTCGATTGTTGATGATGGCGACTCGTAGTCTACTGTTAGATATTTTGTTTATACCAATTGTGTTTTTCGAGTATTAACGGCTTTTATCGGAAAAGCTATATGCAATTCAAAGGTCTCAAGAGACGACCGACAGCGACAGCAATAAGTATGCTCCATCTGCAGAAGATCTGCACGCCACGCTTGTCCAGAAAGGGACCGATAATGCTCTAGTCGATCACGTTTCAATCGGAGTTCAAACATGGTCTGTGGTCGTCCCCTCGCGTCCTCACTTATCAGCCTGTCTCTCCCTCCTACCACTAGCTCCTCTGCGAGAGAAGTCCCCGCTTCAGCTTAAGTTTCTCTCAGCTGCCGCTTGCTACTCCAAGTAAGCAGCTGCTCCTTTACTTATCGAAGGTCGGATAGCGCGTGCTACCTGATTTCCTGATTTCTGCCACTCGAACCTCACTATGCATTCCGCGACGCGAAGACCTCTGTATACAGCCCTATATCTCTCAACGTCTTTTTCCCCGGCGTATCGGCCGCTAATCTTCCCCCACTTAGATTAACTCTCGCCTGACTTGCTCAACCTACATTCTTCCTTATGGTACTATATTATAATCTCTGCTCGGGCGACCTCTCAATCTCCATAATGTGGCATTCAGATACGGTAAGCACCGTCCGGATTCGTCTACAAACGGCGTGGAAACGGACGGGCTTGCTGTAAAATAGCCGCGGAAGTTGACGCTTCTCGGATGCTTGGTCGAAGCGAGTCGGTGTGCAACATTAAGCTGCTGATTAAGATAGCCCCCTAGGCGTTTGGGAATGCCTCATAGCATCGTAAGACACTCTTTTTTGTCTTGGAGCGTTTATAGTTCGCTGCTTTTCGTATGGTACGTGTTATCTTCTATTCGCTTGTACATGTATATGCTCTCAATATCCACTACAGCCATAAATTACCGTGCTATATACGACGTCATGTTGTAGAAGGGACTGATGAAGGGGAAGAAGGGGAAGGTCTCTGAATTTCTAGTGATTACATTTGCGTTCCGTTAAGGGAGTTTTGACAACTGTAATTAAAAAAAGCACATTATACTGCTGTCGAATTTTATTTGCTCTCTCATTAATTCATTCTTAGGATGTCCCTCTTGGGTTTGCAAAGAGAGGTCCTGATTCTCTTCGCTGCACTAATTTTTTTTTCTTGTTTCTGTAAAGTTGTGATTGGTTCTCGATGAGCAATATAACATGATGGTTTCGTGACGTCTAGGTATGTTTTAAACCTGACGCGGGCGCGGGCATCTTGCTCTTCGTGTGAATCTACATTTATCAAAGTATCAGCTGTACGTACTAGCGGCTCCGTCTGAATCACCCAATCTGTGTTAATAATTACTGATGGGGAAAACTAAGCGTCATCGATTTAACCGTGAACTGGAATATAAAAGAACGACTGTTTTCGTTGCAAATCGCTCTGAGGCCCGCCTGAAAGCATGTCATTGTCGAATGAGATGCAGACCGCGCAGATTGACGGTGATGGAACGCAATTTGCGTACATCGACTCAGGGGCGCCGCAATCCGATACTTACACGACTGTGGTTTGCGTACATGGGTTTACTTTCAATGCGCGTAAGTTTCGGAATTCTGAATAAACCTTACTCGGCTGACACCTCGATATTCAACAGTGACCTTTTCTCGTCTGCTTCCCCTCGCTCACAAGTACAACCTTCGCATTATCGCGCTTAATCGGCGAGACTATGCTGGCTCGACGCCATTCTCCGACGCTGAGCTCGACGTAGTCAGAGGGAAGGATGACCATGCTCACAAGGAGTTTCTCCAGAAGCGCGGCCTCGAGATAGCTCGTTTCCTGGTCTGGGTCATCTCGGAGAAGAAGATCCCGCGTACCAGTGAAGACGGGACGTTAGGAGGGCTGGCACTTCTGGGCTGGTCGTTGGGGAACGCTACGACACTGTCCTTCCTGGCTCATCTGGACTCGTACCCGCGCGAAGTAATAATTGCGCTGGAGCCCTACCTTAAAACATTCTTCCTATATGGTTAGTCAGTTTCTCATTGTGTGTTCTGGCCTTGCTATTCACTAGTGTCCTATAGATGCGCCGAACCAATTCCTGGGATACCCGAATCCGGAAGGCGGCTATTTTATTTTCTCCGACACGGAGATCCCGCAGGACAAGGTCGGCGCGGCGTTCGCGAGATGGGTATCGTCGTATTTCACACACCCTGCGTATTCCGGCATCGCTACCGGTGGAACGCCGCCAGTCCGTTCCCTCGAGTCTCTGCAGCAACGCATGCCCGAGCGTCCCTACCGCGTTTGCACGACAGACACCCTCACAGGTGAGGAGCTCCTCCTGATTACCGAGACGGCGCCGCTCGTGCGCTCGGAGCAGCAGTTCGCCGAGAACATCCAGGTCGCCACCTTTGGCGAGCAGGCGCGGCGGGCGCTGCTCTTCGGAGCCAACGAGGATTTGCTCCCAAAACTAAATGTCCGTCATGTCTATGGGCCCGCGTCCGAGTGGCACACACAGTGGGCGGTGTGGGGGCTCGAGAAGGACTACGCTACGTGGCGGGCGGAGGGTAAGCGAGTCAGGCCGATCCAGTTCATACCCGTGGAGGGCGGGAACCACTTTGTGAGCGCCGAAGCGGCTTATTTCTCTTGGCTCGGCCTCTCGCTGACGAGCTTACAGATGCATGTGGACGAGCCGGATATGCTTTTGAAGGTCTTGAAGGATGTAGTCAGTGCGTGATGCGCTGTCACCTGGAGGTTCGCTTGAGATAACATCAAGCCTGCGGGCCCCGGACGTTAAGAATGTTTGTTTTTATGTAATGTATTTCGTTTGCGACGGCTCTTGTTTCGCCGGAAGTTGTATATGTGACTGAAAGCGACCAGTGGATAAATCGTGCAGCGACGCGATTACTTCTGCATACATACTGTATGTCCCTAATCTCTCAAGATTTGTCTTCCTAGTCGTGGGCTGACTGAAGATGGCGCGTCTCAAGATGTGCGGTCAGTTACCCTGACCTGTCTGAGACGTTTCAGACCTGACGCAGGCGCAGGCATGCTGGTCTTCCTTTCCCGGCGTCCGAGTTCCGGTTCGTCGACCGAGTGCGCGGGACTTGTGTGAGATATGGCGCGAGCTGCACAGCAACCCATCTTTGTCGGTCGATAAATGTTCGAATGCAGAGAGAATAACCATCCTGAGATCCGTCCGCTTGTTCTATTCAGAGCATAAGTAAATGAGTACAGCAACAAAGGGTAAGCAAAACAACAAAGAATAAAAAAACCGGTCCGAAAACGTTCAGAAGCATTACAACAGCGAAATAGGTTAGCTATCCTTAGGAATATGCGGCATCCTAACCTGCCAAAAACCGTCTGTCTACGACGGACACCTGCAGTCCGGATAGTTGTCCGCCCCGCGTCCGACAATCTCGTCGATCCGGCCCTCCAGCGCGCGCACGCGGAGGCACGCGGCGGCGCCCGCCTCCCCCGCGCGCACGCCAAGGCGGTCGAGCACCAAGTCGACGAGGTCCCACCCCGCGCGCAGCGCGCGCCCCGCGCCATCGACCGCGCCGGCGCGGCGCACGGCGCGCGGGGCGGGGCGACGGCACTCCGCGACGTCCGCGTGGTCCGGGCACGGCAGCCGCTTCCCGTGCGCGGGCCACCCGCCGCCCGGCGCGCACGGCGCGTACGCCCACGCGACGCTGCGCCCGTGCGGGCGGATCGTGCGCAGGAGCGTGTGTACGTGGGGCGACGGCGGCGGGGCGCTGCTGCTGGTGGACCTGGAGCTGCCCGCACTGCTGGGCGCCGCCGCGGCGAGCGCTGCGAGCGGCCGGGCGGCGGCGCGCTGCGCGCGCTGGAAGCGGCGGATGGAAGCGGCGGAGGCGGGCGGCGCGTCTGGGTGCGCGTAGTCCGTGGCGGCCTCAACGGCCGGGAAGGGCGCGAGCGTCGGGCGGGGCAGCGTGGAGTAGTCGGCGCTGATACCGAGCGTGCGGAGGGGCGTGCCGGGGAACGCGCGCGCGGCGAGCGCGAGGAGGCCCGGGAGGTGGCGCGCGGCGTCCGTCTCGGCGAGGAAGCGCAGGAACGGCGCGTCGCTCTCGTCATCGTCGTCGTCTGTTCGTGTGTGCGAATCACGTGAGCACGTTTTGGCGTTGGATGGGACGGGCTGGTGCACTTGCCGTTTTCCGCCGCCGGGACGGCGTAGTCGGTGTTTGACGTGGAGTCGACGGACTGGCATTCTTCTGTGCAGTGTGACAGGCGTCTGCAACCTGCGCACCATCGCAGGGGTTGCCAAGGAGCCTCCGTCTTGAATATGTCGGGATTAGAGTGAGCACGCTTCGGGGAGACACCGGCGGGGAAGACACGTACGCACATTGTTACAAGATGATTCGAATATTCGGAGGACGATGAAGCGCTCCAAAAAGAGATCCGCGAATGCCTTCCATTCCTTAGCAAAACAACTACGTTCGAGTTTCTTCCGCAGGCGGTCTTCGGGGATTGACATGAAGGCGTCAGCCAAAGTGTGGATGAGAGAGCGAGACAGTAGACAGTGGACCATGTGTGTAGCCAGGAGCTGCCTAGCTCTTTCGAGAGCGCTTTTCCGGAGTGCAGGGAGGACGGGCGCGGAGTCGACGAACGCCTGGAGAAAGCCGTACTGGAGAGCCTGGGACGCGTAGAGCGCAGTGGGTATGATCTTCAGGCGGCTGTAGTAGAAATTTATGAACTCCTCGAGGACGAGGACCTTCTTCGCGTCCGCACCGTTGATGCCCCTGCCCGCGAACGCGGCGAAGATTCGTGTGACGGCGGGCACCTCGCCGCCGTCGAGCAGGCCCTGGCGCAGCGGGTGCGGCGCGCACGCGGACAGCACGCCGAGCGTCTGCAGCAGCGCGCGCAGCGCCGCGTAGTCGACGGGCGCCGTCGTGACGCACGCGCGGAGGCGCACGAGTGCGAGCTGCGCGACGTGGGCTGCGTCGAACTTGGCCGCGCGCAGGAGCGTGTCCGCGAGCAGCCGCGTGCGGCGCGCGTCTCCCGCGGCCGCGCGGAAGACGGCGCGCAGCGCGGTGTCCGCACCCGCGCCCGCATCGCGCGAGTCGGCGCGCAGCCAGAGCTGCGCGGCGAGCGTGCCCGCGCGGGCGTCGCAGAGGGGCGGCGCGCCGGAGACGGCGTACGCGGCGGCGAGCACGGCGGAGGGCGCGGCGAGGGCGGCGGGCCAAAGTGTGTCGTGCGGGGGCGGGGCGAGGACGCAGACCTCGAGGACGCGCAGGGCGCAGTCGAGCACGGCGGGCCAGTGGCGCGCGAGGGCGACGCGGAGGGGACGGTCGGCGGCGAGGAAGGGGCGCAGGGCGGCGAGCGCGGCGAGAGCGCCAACCGCGAGCGCGAGCGCGGGCGAGGGGTGCCGCGCAGCGCAGCAGCTACGCACGGCGTAGCGGTAGGCGGGGCGCTGTGCGGGCGCGAGGTGGGCGCAGAGGGCCTCGAGCGCGGGGCGGCCGAGCTGCGGGGGCAGGGCGGCGGGTGCGTGCGCGGCGAGGGCATGCACGGCGGGGAGATAGCCGTCGGCTGCGCGGGCGACGGCGACGGCGGGGTCGGCGCGGAGGAGGTCGTCGGCGTCGTGCTGGATGGCGGCGAGCTGGGCGTCGGAGAGGATGGGCATGGCTCTTCCACTTCTATGTGAAAAGAAGGCGTACTGTAGACGTGGACAACTTTACCCCCGTGCGAACATCATGCCTTTGTCAGTGTCTCCCATGGCCGCCGCCGACCCCGCCGACGACGTCCCCGACGTCCCCGACGCCGCCCTCGCCGCCCTCGACAAACCCGGCCACGCCAGCTTCTGCATGCGCTGCCTGTACGGCCTGCCCGCCGCCATGGCCGAGGCCGACTCCTCGCGGTGAGCAGCCCGCGCCCGCGTCCGTCTTTGGTTTTGGGGTCTGACGCGCGCGGCGCCCAGCATCGCGGTCGGCTTCTACTGTCTCGGCGCGCTCGACCTGCTCGGCCTGCTTGACGCGCGCGTGCGCACCGCGGAGCGCGCTGCGTGGCGCGCGTGGGTCTGGGCGCAGCAGGTGCCGCGCCCCGTGCGCAGGTGAGTGCGCTTCCCCCGGAGTAACAGCATCGGTGACGACGCGTCGATAAAGCACAGGCGCGGAGGCGGACAAGCACGAGCACGTCGGCGGGTTCCGCCCGTCCCCGTTCATGCGCGTCGAGCGGGTGCGTTTTCCTGTCTTCTCCCCTTAAAACGTCTGGACTGACCGCGCGCGCACAGGAAGCGCCCGCCGCGGACGCGGACCCGCCGCACCTCATCATGACGTACACCGCGCTGCTCGCGCTCGCGGTGCTGCGCGACGACTTCGGCGCGCTCGACCGGCACGGGCTCGTCGGGCTGCTGCGCGCGACGCAGCAGGCGGACGGCAGGTGCGTTACGTCCGGCGCTCTCTCGCGTGTGTGTATGCGTTTGGACTGACGGGTTGACGGCCGGCGACAGCTTCACGGCGCGCCCCGGGCAGGGCGAGGCGGACCTGCGCATGGTGTACACGGCGTTCGCGATCTCGGCGATGCTGGACGACTGGCGCGGCGTCGACGTGCCGCGCGCGCTCGGCTTCGTCCACCGGTGCCTTGTGCGTTCTCAACAGCTTTTTTTCTTCCTCCCGTAAAATTTATTGACTTGCCCCTGCGGGCGTGCCCCTGCAGAGCTACGAAGGCGGGTTCGGACAGGCGCCGGGAAACGAGGCGACAGGTACGTCAAAATTTTCTATTTTTCTTTTTCTTGTGGATTTTTCTTATCTACGGAGGCACGGCTGCCTCGTCCCTTATCTCTGCCCGCGCCGCGCTCCCACATATTCAGTTCCCAGCCAAAAACAAATAGCCTTTTGGATTATAGCCTCGCCATCGCACGCTTACGCTTTCTTTCTTTCTTTATGTTCTTTCCGCAGGCGGGCCGACGTACTGCGCGCTCGCGGCGCTCGCGCTCGCGCCAGCGGCCCATGCGGAGCAGGCGGCGCTCGGGGCGGGGGCGCGGCGGCGGACGCTGCGGTGGCTCGCGCAGCGGCAGTCGGGCGCGGAGGGCGGGTTCGGCGGGCGCACGGAGAAGGGCGCGGACGCGTGCTACAGCTTCTGGTGCGGCGCCGCGCTGGACGTGCGTGCTATTCCTCCGCTGCTTGAAAAAGATTTACTGAATGCGGGGCGAACAGATATTGGGCGCGGGCGCGCTCGTTGCGCGCGCGCCGCACGCGGGGTTTCTGGCGGGGTGCCAGTTCCGCGTGGGCGGGCTGGCGAAGGCGCCCGGGGAGCTCGCGGACCCGTACCACACGTACCTGGCGCTCGCGGCGCTGGCTTTGTACCCGCCCGGCGACGGCGAAGGAGGCGGAGAGGAGGACGCGAGCTGGCGGTTGCCGCGGCTGGACGCGCTGCTGAACGCGACGGAGGAGACGGCGGCGTGGGCTCGGGCGAAGATTTCTGGGAAGGGCTAGCTAGTGGTAACAAATGTAATTCTAATTTTTTTTTCTTTCTTTTCTTCTTTCTTTCGGATTGGATCCCGGGACCGGATCTTGAGACATACGTCCGAGAGCGAGAGCCAGACGGATCTTAGCCATTGTTTGCGTGGATTTCGCCAGGGCTGCGAACGTGCTCGGCGAGACAAATGAGCGTGAACGTGGTCAGGAGAGACAGCAGCTCACCAGCTCGCGACACGATGGCGAGGACTAGACTACACAACTGATCACCTGCAGGGTCCCCAAGGCGTATTTAATCATCTTCCTCTTTCTTTTTTCTTGCGCATGTCGTCCTCCAACACATCCAACGACGCCGCCGCCGCGCCGCTCGGCGCGCGCGACGCCAGCGCACACATCCTCCAGAACGCTCCCGGATACACCACCCCCGTCTTCGCAGGCAAGGCCGCCCAGCGCGCAGCCGTCGAGCGCCTCGTTGCAGCCAGCGGCTTCGTCCCCGCGCCCCTCGTCGCCCACGAGGTCGCCTGGTTCTACGACAACCTCGGCATCGACGACACCTACTTCGCCGGCGAGCAGCCTGCCGGCGTCGCCGACCACGTCCTCGCCCTCTTCGGCGCCAAGATACTCGCCTACACAAAGCACGACCCCGCCGCCCTCTCCGTCGAGCTCGAGAAGATCGCTCCCGACGGCAGCGGCGCGACGTTCATACACACCAGCGCCCCCGGCGTCTCCGCCACCACAGGCCCCGGCGCGACCTGCGAGCGCCGCATCGACGCCCTCTTCCTCGACGAGTCCACCCCCGCCAAGTGCTACCGCCTCGAGACATACCGCTCCGGCGGCGGCGTCTCCGCGACCGCCCCCCAGCAGCTGCGCTGCTACTTCATCTCCCGCTGCACCTTCCCCGCGCCCGCGGCCTCCGGGCCCGATTCGCAGCCAAGGACGCTGCCCGACGGGTCGACTGACATCCGCGCCGTGTCCGACCCCGTCTTCCTCGAAAAGGTCACCAAGAACACGCTCGCGATCTACCAGGCCGTGCTCGCGAGCGTCGAGCGGCGCTTCGGGCCCGTCATCGAGGCCTTCGACGTCGAGGGCTCGCGCGAGAAGCGGCTCGTCATCGGCTTCCGCATGGGCGGCACCACCGCCTTCTTCTCCGCGCTCGCCGACCTCTACCACTTCTACGCGCTCTACGCCTCGCGCAAGTACGTCGAGCAGTTCTCCAACGGCGTCACCATCGTCTCGCTCTACCTCAACCCGCTGCCGGATGCCCCCGCGGGCGTCCCGCCCATCGAGCACGCCGTCGTGCAGGTCATGAAGGAGGCGTCCCTCCTCTTCTGCCTCCCCGCGAACCCCTTCTTCCGGCGCGCCGACGGCGCCCGCGCGGGCCACGCCGTGCAGGAGGCCACGTACGCGTACGCCGGCTGGGTCTTCGCGCAGCACTTCTGCAACCGCCTCGGCCCCGCGTACCTCGCGCTGCGCAACACGCTCGACGCCGCGAACCCGTCCCACGCGGAGGTCCTCAACGACATCAAGCGCCGCTTCCGCGAGGAGACCTTCACGCGCGAGAGCATCATGGACGTCGTCGCCGCGCACCCCGCGCTCGTGCGCCTGCTCTACGTCAACTTTGCCATGACGCACTACCCGCACGCCGCCGCAGGCGGCGAGCTCGTGCCGACGATCTCGTTCCAGCGCCTGCAGGTCGCGCAGCCGCTCTCCGACGCGGAGCTGCTCGCGCGCATCCGGCGCACGGCCGCGAACGCGCACGCGGTGCAGGTGCTCGAGAGCTTCCTCGTGTTCAACAAGGCCGTGCTCAAGACGAACTTCTACCAGCCGACCAAGGTCGCGCTCGCGTTCCGCCTCGCGCCGGACTTCCTCCCCGAGGCAGAGTACCCGACGCGCCCCTTCGGCATGTTCTTCGTGCTCGGCTCCGAGTTCCGCGGCTTCCACATCCGCTTCCGCGACGTCGCACGCGGGGGGATACGTATCGTGCGCTCGCGGAATAAGGAGTGCGTTTCTGCCCACCGTCTTCTTCTTCTTCTTCTTCTTGTCCATTCCGGTTCTTTTGCTGATTAAAGGGGACGTGCAGAAACTACTCGATCAACCAGCGCCAGCTGTGCGTGCTTTCTTTTCCCTTTGCTTTTGTACGCCTGCTGACGGGGGGCGGGCGTGCAGGTTCGACGAGAACTACGCGCTCGCGGCGACGCAGTCGCTCAAGAACAAGGACATCCCCGAGGGCGGCGCGAAGGGCACGATCCTGCCCAGCCTCGGCGCGAACCCGCGCGTCGCGTTCGAGAAATACGTCGACGTGAGCCCGCGTTTCTGTCATCGCCTTTGCCTATATGTCGATAACGAATGCTAACGGTGCGCGGTGCGTAGGCTGTCATCGACCTCCTCATCCCCGGCCAGAGCCCGGGCATCAAGGAGCGCCTCGTGGACCTGTACAACAAGCCCGAGCTGCTGTTCTTTGGACCGGACGGTACGCGCGTCTCCGTCTCCGTCTCCGGCTGTGTACCTGCACTCTCTCATACTGACTATATGCGCGCGGACTGTCACAGAGGGGACCGCTGACATGATGGACTGGGCAGCGCGTACGTCCTCCCCCTCTTACACCTCTTCTCGCGGCCGCCCGCTGACACACACGGCGACACCGCGCACACAGTGCACGCGCGCAGCCGCGGCGCGGGGACGTGGTGGAAATCGTTCACGACGGGCAAGAGCGCCGCGCTCCTCGGCGGCGTGCCGCACGACACGTACGGCATGACGTCGCTCTCCGTGCGCCAGTACGTCGTCGGCATCTACGCGAAGCTCGGCCTGCGCGAGCGCGACATCACGAAGGTGCAGACGGGTGGCCCGGACGGGGACCTCGGGTCGAGTGCGTGGCGTCCTCTCTTTTCCTTTTCTTGCTCTGTGCCGTGCCGACTGCGGGCGCAGACGAGATCCTGCTGAGCAGCGACAAGACCGTCGCGATCATCGACGGCAGCGGCGTGCTCGCGGACCCCGCGGGGCTCGACCGCGCGGAGCTCGTGCGCCTCGCGAAGCTGCGCGTGCCGGTGGCGCACTTCGACCGCGCGAAACTCGGCAAGGACGGGTACGTCGTGCTCGTCGAGGACCAGGACGTCAAACTCCCATGTGCGTTTCTACCTGCTTTCGGCCCTCTGAGTGGGGGGCGGACGGACGGCTGACTGACTGACGTGGTTGATCTCTTGCGCGATGGCGTGCACAGCCGGCGAGGTCATCGTGGACGGCACGGACTTCCGCAACACCGCGCACATGCGCTTCAAGGCGGACCTGTTCGTGCCTTGCGGCGGACGGTGCGTGCCCCTGCCCGCGCTCGCCGGTCCATAAATAATATGCTTATCTGCCTAAATATACGCGCCTTCGCCGCAGCCCGGAGGCCGTGAACATCTCGAACGTCGCGTCGCTGATCGACGGCGAGGGCAAGCCGCACTTCAAGTACATCGTCGAGGGCGCGAACCTGTTCCTGACGCAGCAGGCCCGGCTGTACCTCGAGAAGCGTAGGGTCATCCTCTTCAAGGACAGCTCCGCGAACAAAGGCACGTCCCGCACGCCCCTTGTGTCCACCCGCCTGCAGCCGCTGACCCCTTTTTCTTTTCTGTTTCTTTTTTTGCGATCGCCTCGCCAGGTGGTGTGACGAGCTCCTCGCTCGAGGTTCTCGCGGGCCTCGGCCTTTCGAACGAGGAGTACCTCGACCTCATGGTCTTCAAGGACGGCGCGCCCTCGCCCTTCTACCGCGCGTACGTGCGCGACATCCAGGAGAAGATCACCGCGAACGCGGCCGCGGAGTTCCAGTGCATCTGGCGCGCGGGCGCGAGCGCCGCCGCGCGCCCGCGCACGCTCGTCTCGGACGAGCTGTCGGGCACGCTCAACGCGCTGCAGGCGGAGCTCGAGGCGTCGGACCTCTTTGACGACGTGCCGAGCCGCCGCGGCGTGCTGCGCCGCGCGATCCCGCGCACGCTCGTTGACCAGGTCGGGCTCGACGCGCTGCTCGCGCGCCTGCCCGAGCCGTACCAGCGCGCGCTGTTCTCGAGCTGGGTCGCCTCGCACTTCGTGAGTGCATTCGTTTTTTTTTTTTTTTTTTTTCTTTCCCTCAGCAGCGTGCTGATTGTGTGCTGCTCTTCTCTGCAGATATACAAGTACGGCGTGAACGGCTCGAGCGTGGACTTCTTCCACTTTGCGCGCGAGCTTGCCGCGTGAGCGCGCGCGGGACGGCGCCCCTGCCTCGCGCTCGCCGCCCTCATGTGCACTTTTGTGCCCCGCTGGCGCCCCCGCGCCTTGCTTGGGCTCCCGCCCCTTCGCCGACGGACTGTGTTCTTGTTTCTTGTTTTGTTTTGTTTTGCCGCCTGTATGTATCATATAAATCGCGAGGCAGACGGCCCGCTGGAAAAGAAATGGCAGAAGAAGATAGGATTGTACATTTATGCGCGTGTTCTGGGTTCTTCGGTCTCGCTCTTCTACGCGTTGCAAAATGGTGCATCGAAACCACTATGGTGTTCAATGGGTCGAGCGCTCGGCCGTCGGGCAAGTCTAGATATGTAGGGAGTAGACTCGGCTCTGGGAGGTATGTACATGTACAGTGGTAAATATGTAAACGCGTTTTTTGTTTCGCGGAATTTTGCCTCCGAAAACCAACTCCAAACTCGTTCAACGCGACCAGACCTCGTTCGAGCTCCGTTTCAAACGTGATCGACTAGCGTACTGACATGCCCCTTTCTGGATAGCTGTGACGTGCAGATTTCGGCGGTCCACACTTATTGCTGTCGCTATCGTCCGTCTCGTGAGACCCTCTAGGCGCATATGCAATTTCCCATGAAAAAAAGAGTCACCATGAACGAGTTATTTATGGGAGGAAACGTCCTCAAATAGCGGACCCATAGCCTTGGTGTTATTTCAAGTTGACTGTATCAGTAGGAGACAGCGCATCACGAGCTGACTGCTTCCTTCAAGATCCTCAAAAGCATATCTGCATCGTCCCAATTCATCTGAGAACGCGTCAGCGGGGTGCACTGTTGAGAACCATTGAGCCGCTTCTGCGCTCACAAAGTGGTTCCCACCTTCGACGGGTATGAATCTGGCCGGCCTGGCCCGTTCGCTCCCTGCTCTCCACTTGGCATAGTCCTTCTCCAGCTCCCACATCGCCCACTGCTTCTCCCAGCCGGATGCTAGCCCGCAAACGAGACGTATTTTTATCTCTGGGAGCAAACCTCCTTTGGCTCCATAGAGCAGCACCCGACGTACGTGGTCGTGGGAGGTAGAGAGCTGGATGCTGAAGGTCAGCTGCTTCTCCGAGCGAGCGAGTGGTTCGGACTCGGTAATTAAGAGGAGCTCCTCGGCGGTCAGGGTGTCTGCGGTACAAACACGGTAGGGATTCTCGGGTGTGCGATCCTGCAGAGAGCCGATAGAACGACCGGCAGAGATATAAGAATAGACAGGGTGAGTGTGATACGATGATATCCATTTTGCGAAAGCCGCGCCGAGGATGTCTTTCGGTATTTCAGGGTCGTTGAAGAGCAAATAGGCGCCTTCCGGACTTGGATATCCCAGAAATATGTTCGGGACATCTAAGAGACACTAGTGAATAACGAAGACAGAAGGTACAACAAACGTTCACTGACCATATATAAAGAATGTCTTAAGGTAGGGCTCCAGTGCAGCTATTATTTGTCGCGGGTATGAGTCCAGATGAGTTAAAAACGACAGCGTCGTAACGTTCCCTAACGACCAACCCAGTAATGCCAGTCCTCCAGACGTCCCGCCACTGATACGAGGGATATTTTTCTCCGAGATGACCCAGACTAAAAAGTGAGCTATCTCAAGGCCGCGTTGCCGAAGGAAATCCCTATGAGCGCGGACATCCTTCCCATTGAGTACATCGAGCTCAGTATCGGAGAATGGCGTTGAGCCAGCATAGTCTCGCCTATTGAGCGCAATTATGCGAAGGTCGTACTTGTGAGCTAGGGGAAGCAGGCGAGCAAAATTCACTGTCAAGTATCGAGATGTCAGAAGAGTAAAGTTTATGCAGGAATCCGAAACTTACATGCATTAAAAGTATACCCATGTACACAAACCACAGTCGTATAAGTATCGGATTGCGGCGCCCCTGAGTCGATGTACGCGAACAGCGTTCCATCTCAGTCAATCTCAGCGGTCTGCATTTCATTCGGTAATGGCATGCTTTCAGGTGAACCTCAGAGAGATTCGGAACGAAGACAGACGCTCTTTTATGTCCCACTTTACGTCGAACCGTCGACGCCGAGTCAGTAACACAAGTATTCTGATAACATTTCGGTTATGTAATAGGTAATACATATGCATTGGGAAATTAACTTAAAATCATTTATTATAATTTATAGTCACTGTACTGTGACAAACTGTGATATGTCAAAAACGCCTTATGAAACTCGCCAGGGTTGGAAATTACCTGCTAAATGGCTCCTGTTCGGGGTCTACGGCCCTCGGAACCAAAACTGTATATCTGGTATCCCGAATTTTATGCAAAATAGGTGGTTGTAGAAAATGACGAACCACGTAAGCGATCATCGGTGCCAGATAAGGAAGAGAAATCTTTTATTTTTTATTTTTTAGCAGAGCTAATCGCTTGCGCGGTTTGTCAATTTCTACACCCACCTATATATGTATATATTCACCCAAATATCCATGTTAGATTCACGCATGATTTGTTACTAATATGTAGATTTGGCTTCCTCATTGCAATGAAACCCTTGCAGTGCTCAAAACATTGAGATGCTGAGTCACTGAGTAAGTGCATATACGTACTTATTGCTGTTGCTGTCGGTCTTGGAATCTTTAGTTGCGTGGGGCTTTTCCGACAAATGAACCCATAATATTTGACGGAGTACACAATTTCGATTCTCAATAATCGGTTCGTAGTCGAATACACATAAAGTACCTTAATTGGCTGCAGCGGATTCGGAAATTGCATTTTTCAAGATCGTCAAAAGCATATCTGCATCGTCCCAGTGCATCTGAAAGCTCGTCAGCGAGATGCATAGATGAAGCAAATGAGCCACTTCGGAACTCACAAAGTGATTACCGCCCTCGGCAGGTATGAACTTGAACGGTCTAACTTGCTCGCCCTCCGTTACCCACTTAGCATGGTCCTTCTCAAGCTCCCACGCCGCCCATTGTACCTCCCACCCGGAGGCTAGCCCATAAACAAAGTAAATATTTAGCTTTGGGAGTAAATCTTTGTTGGCACTGAAGAGTAGCGCTCGTCGCGTCTGTTCATGCAAGGTAGAGATATGAACATTCCATGGCAGCTGTTCCGAGCGAGTAGCTGGTGTTGGATCGGTAATTGTGAGTAGCTCCTCAGCAGTGAAGGTATCTGCTGTACAAATGCGATAAGGATTCTCGGGCGTGCGATCCTGCAGAGAGCCCGTGGAGCGATCTGGTGATGTTTCGCCGGAAGTGATATTGGAATAAGCAGGATGAGCGAAATATGACGATACCCATTTTGCGAAAGCCACTCCGAGCTCGCTTTCTGGGATCGTTGAGTCCGTGGAGGGATGGTAGGTGCCTTCAGGCATCGAGTATCCCAGAAATCTGTTTGGGATATCTACGAGACACTAATGAGGAGCAAGACCAGACTAAACAATCAAAAGACCACTAACCATACAAAACAAATGTTCTAAGGTAGGGCTCCAGTGCAGTGATTGTTTCGTGCGGGTACGAGTCCAGATGAGCTAGAAACGGCAGTGTCGTTACGTTCCCTTGGGACCATCCTAGCAATGCCAACCCTCCAAACGTCCCGTCTTCACTGGCATGCGGGATCTCTTTCTCCGTGATGACCCAGACCAGAAAACGAGCTATCTCGAGGCCGCGCTTTCGAAGGAAATCCCTATGAGCGTTGTCATCTTTTCCATTGATTACATCGAGCTCAGGGTCGGAGAATGGCGTCGAGCCAGAATAATCTCGCCGATTGAGTGCAATGACGCGAAGATTGTACTTGTGAGCGAGAGGAAGGAGACGAGAAAAGACCACTGTTGAAAAGTGTCTTGTTACATAGGTAAAAGCTTATCTATTATTCCGAAACTTACGTGCATTGAAAGTATACCCATGTACACAAACTACAGTCGTGTAGTTGACGGATTGCGGCGCTCCTGAGTCGATGTATGCGAACTGCGTCCCGTCGCTGTCTATCTGTACAGTCTGTATCTCACTCGATGATGGCATGTTCTCAGGAGAGTCTCAGAAGTATGTATATAAATTGGAAGATCAAAGCCAAGTTCTCTTATATATGTATCTGCAGAATCACTGACGCTGACTGAGCGCCATCAGAAGTTAATAAACCTAGGACGAAGTGCGAAATCCCTTCTACTGCTGTTCAACCGTCATTTCATTGCTCACAATTAAAAATCTGTATTCTTTGTTACAGAAGACGGAGTCGCGAGCAGGAAAGGAGAATTTAACGGGGCAATTATTGTTTAAAATGACTTCGAATACACTCGCATACAAACAGAATCGCTGCTGGGCTCGGAGCTGGCAGGGAAAAAAAATGAAGACAATATTCGATTTTATCCTGAAGCTTATTTGCCTGAAAATGCATTGAGAAGCATCAATATGTCTGTTGGCGCCCCGGCTTTCAAAGGTCAGTGCAAGGTCTGTTTGTATAAAGAAAACCAGTCTTCTCTGTCGATGGTTGGTGGCCGATATTGGTAGGAGTTTTTTCAGGCTAGCGCATCTTGAATAAAACTTCACTTGTTTGACCTTTCTCTAGGCAAATATCTAAACAATTTCTACGATGATCTTCCCACTACAGCAAAGTATATCAGTAGGCGTAAAATCAAACTGCTGAGAAAAGGTGAATTCTTACACGTTCTTGTCTTCTTGCATCTCACGATGCGCTTCTTGGATCTCCGCCCACGGATACACCTAATGTTCTATTTGATATTGTCATTCTGATAACCTTTAAGCCGGACTATACCTTATGGATGTATGTCTTCAATTTCCCATCTACGAGAGCTTCTAGCACCTCGTTCTTGAATCTTTGTAATTAGCAGCGCACTGCGTGAGTAATCTCCGTAAGATTAATAATCTTGTTCCCAAAGGCTTACTGAGAGATCAAATCGGCTTGGTAAGCCACAGACCGAGACCGAAGTGTAGATCCCTCGATATGCAGGCGCTTGTAAAGTAAAGGGCCGAGGTTGAACTTGGACACCTCGGCGCCTAGATTGACGCAATCGCGATTACGTTGCCAGTATAAAACAAGTGTGTGCAAGACGGGTTGATGCGCGAACGTGTCGCGTAAAGGGCGGGACGCGTACGTAGCACAAATATATTCAAGGGGATAGATCAATCAGTAATCGGGCTCGTATTCAACGTCGCAGCGTCATCAGTGGCTCGCGCTGCAAAAGCGCGAGGACCCAGGATGAGGAATCCGAGGCGATAGGCGTTGAAGTGCTTACCGCTGAGAAGACCGAGCATGGTCATCCGCCCGTCAAGGGCGAGAGCGGCGATATTCTTCTCCCAGTGGCTTTGGCCAACGAAGTCGATGAGCACGTCGACGCCCTTGCCATTGGTCACTTTTTTGACCTCCTCCGAGAAGTCCTGGGTCTTGTAGTTCACGGCGTGTGTTGCGCCAAGCCCCCCATCCGGGAGATTGGTCAGGAAATCAACTTTCTCCTTCTTTGACGCGGTACTTGTCACGGTATTCCTAAGTTACGAGATCAATATCATAAGTTAAACATCCCATCTTCTCATAGCAAACTAGAAGTAGAAAGGATCATCCAGTGAATGTGCTTACGCGCCGTAAAGCCGAGCGAGCTGACACGCAGCCAGTCCAACACCCGAAGCACCCGTATGTACGAGAACGTCATCTCCTGCCTTGATCTTCCCTACTTTTACAAGAGCTTGAAACGCTGTAAAAAGTCGTCTACGGTCAGATGGTGCTCAATACCACAAGATTCGGGAATTCATCATGATAGGCCATGGTTTTTATTCCGAGAGACGCCTGATCCCCGTGCAATTAGGACGAAGCAGTCTACTCTACATGACTCACCAGTCAGCCAGTTCTCCGGAATGCTGGCAGCATTAACCCAGGAGAGATGAGAAGGCTTATTAATGAGGTGGCAGTCTGGTACAGTTATATATTCTGCGTAAGCACCCTGTCAAAAAATAAATAGAGAACGAAAATGCGAAGATAGATTTAGTTCAAATTAAAGCGTGTTAATTCAGGATAGACTGCACGCACCCCGGCAGCAAGGCCGAAAACTTCGTCGTCGACTTTCCATTGCTTGACCTCGGAGCCTAGTTCGGCAACATGTCCAGAGAACTCAACCCCAAGGATCTTTGAAGCGCCAGGAGGAATCGGATATACTCCATTTCGCTGCAAGATGTCCATGCGATTCAATCCGAAAGCCTTAATCTGCCGTAAATGCGGTACGAATACCAGACAGCATCGTGCACCAGTTAGTACAATGATAAAGCAAAGAGAAGCGGAACAGAGTCCGAGATTATCATGAAGTGGCTAGCGTAAGTTCACCTTGACCAAAACCTCCCGAGACGATGGCTTCGGTCGCGCCGTTTCACCAAGGAAGAGATTCTCGATGCCTCCTGAGCCACCCTTAATGAGGACTGCTCTCATTTGAGCCATAGTTGTGATACCGAGGTGATTGCGGTCGGGAACAACAAAGTGAGATGACGTGACTGGGAAGTTTTGACCTACGTAATCACGAGCCAAAAGCAGCGAGCGATCACGGCGATCGCCCGGCAAAGACGAGAACGATCAGCATGCAAATTTTTACCCTTTACATGAGTTCCCGACTCACAAATGTAAATTCTAAGTTATGTAGAAGGCGCTCTCGCGAATCGAACGTACATGTGATATATTATTTCGGTCAAGTCCGTACACTGTCAACATGTCAAGGTTTTTTTTTCTTCTTCTTTTTCTGTAAGCGACCTTCTTTGTAGATTGAACTTTTGCAGGCACCACATTATCCAAGTATCCCGCTTCTATCCCGCTTTGTCTGATACATACATAGAGTACACGTGCAGATGGATTATCAACCTGTGCCCTTACTGGAAGTCAATCTTCGGTCGCTTACAGTGCATACCTTCCCTTCGCGACTTCATATACTCCGGAGTCGGAGCCACGAGATGAGCTTATTTATATTGTTTCACCGCTGCAAGCCTGCGCCGATGCGAACAATTCGCCCATACCCTGCTTCACGTTTTATTTTCGTATTTTTAGTTCTAATCTATTCTTGCTTCAAAACCCGCGTTTACGAACTGGTGATAAATAAAATAAAAGACAGAAAATCTGCGACGACGAAGGTCAAGCCGATGTAAGGGCTAACCGGGTGTTCGTAACGGCGGATGCATTGACCCAATTCCGTAATAACGCTCCCCGAGTCTTCACCTTTCTAGCTCGCCAACGGCTAACCCGCTCAGAAATTGAGTTCGTAACGCGTCGGCGAGTAAATCTCCCCCCGACAGATATTGCAATACTTACTAGTTCCAGTTCTGTGATCATCGAGCACTTAACCGACGAGCTCGTGGCCGAAGTAGCCCGCGAACCATGGACGCTCGATAATTTCTACACGTGCTCGGCTTGGGCAAAAGACGCAGCACAACATACTGCGCGGACTCGTGTGGCCTACTGCGTCAGAGCGGTGATAGTATCATGCAAACGATGCAGAGCCTTCGCAGTAATCAGCACTACCCGCTCTCGGATGAAGGGAGGGGTTCTGAATTAGCTAAGAGGAAGGATAGAGGGGGCGAAGAGGATGTTGATGTCCGCACAACCCCAACTACGCAGCAGCCCGATGTGACTGAGCTTCTTTACACAGTCGACTTGAAACGATGTACGATGATCACTTATCAAAACCAATGCTAATCGCTCGATGTAAGCTTTAGTATGCGGGCAGGCACTCGCAGCTAGGTGTACTGTTGGCGGCGCGCCAATCAAGAGTAGGCGGCCCAAACGGGCATGGGCTGTCGAAAGTTCCTAACGCTAGGCCTGCGCGATAAAGCCCCGTAATTGAAATACGTATGTGATGAGATGGTGAGGAACATAAATTATTGTCGATTCTTGCGAACGCGCTGCCGGTAAGCCAGTCCTTATAAAGGTCGAAGATGCTGATTTCGTGTTCGATTATTTGAGCAGATCAGTGGACTCTAAAACGTAAGTGATAAGGCACAGATGTTGACTGTAGTTACGGTATAACAGCACGCCGACGTTCGGATAGATAGAAATTTGTATTTGCTGATGAACGGAGCGGGGAACCCCCGGAGACGCACTGGTCAAAATGTAGACATGTTCAAGGTCCCGCGGAAGGCATTAGAAGGAGCAATTAAATCCAGATAAGCTATTCATAATCCATAAGTCTATCGACGAACATGGAACCGGAGAGTGAGTGAAGCATGAGAAGTCGTCAGAAGCAGTTGCACAGACAGAAGGCTAAATAATTGCGTACACATGCGCCAATCTCAGTCGAGAATTCATGACAAATGTAAAGGCCTTGATAAAAGCCGGATGGGACCGGCGTCATGCTTGGACCTGTTCGTATGGTAAAGGAAGCAGACAAGTATAAACCGAAGAATCTGCCGCGGTTATAGGCTTGATCCTTCTGGTTGAAAAATCCTGCTTCTGCTTTTCAGCCCATATAATGGTGATAGCTGATTCGGCTCGACAAGTCGAAGAGAAGTCAGGATATCGGTCTATCATTTGACATTAATCCCAGCGCGGCACAAGAGAAGGTAACGAGTTCGCGCAGGAAGCCCGAGATGATGATGAATTCCGCGTTTGACCTTCGCGAGCGAACATGCGCTCAGACGAACAGGAAGTTCGAGAGTGCCCTGTTCTAAGCATCATTGAAGATATGTTCTTCAGATCGGCGATCTTGTGGTTTCGAAGCAGCTTCCAATTCTCATCAAAGACAATTTTAAGCGTTTGTTCAAATTGAGCGCGGGATTTATCAAAGGCACAAAGAGATTGGAAGAGTGGAGTGCGGATGGGAGTATTGATCGACATACTGAGACGATGGGGAGCCTGCGCTGGCCCTTCATCAACTGGCAAAGATAGCACTAGCATCGGCTCAGACAGATCGCGATGAACTACGCGATCTTGACGGTTAAGTCCGAGTTCCTGGAGAGAGATTTCCGCGAGCAAGGGCACGTAAAGACCTTTAGGGGACGATCGACCGGTGCAATTCATTCTCTAGCGCACGCCTGTAAAGCCGAGACGGTGCAGCGGAAAGGAGAGCCTTGCATCGCAACACGACATCGTAGAACGCAACGAAGCGCCCAGCGAGACAGCGTCCGCCGGGAGATTTCCTACAAGTTTTAGGATGAAGGAGTATCTACATAGGGTCCACCATCTGCATTAGAAGGGCTTGAACAAAACGCGAGTCATAATCAGATAGTCGTAGTAGCCCAAGCGATTCGAGTCACAGCAGAAACATTACTAAGTGCGCCTAGGAGTCTCGCGAACATCATAATAGACGTTGACATTCGAGAGTCTAACTGCGTGTTAGCATTGGACAGGAGACATCGGTTGCTAGAGTGAACCGATAGAGCGCCGTACAAATATGGTGACTCGAATGATAAATTGATGGAAAAATAGTTCAGATCAATGACATTACGAAGATTCGTGCATGATTCACTCGAGCTTGGAAGAGAGAACGGACCTTTTTCCGCTGGAAACACGTCATCAAGAATCGTCAAAACCATTTAGAGGGAGCCGTTGGGCAGCAGCACCGACTCTTCGAGCAGTGCATGATTGTAGCGCCCATGTTGAACTCTTGCTGCGTGAGCGCAGGCGAAGCGCCGAGGGCTGTGCGCACGTCGGGGAACCTTGGAAGAGACAACTCGGGCATCGACACATTAGGATCACAGGGTGAGAGGACAGAGCCATGCTACCCTAGAACTGCATCACACAGCCTGAAGGGCTGCAAAGCCACAGAGGTCACCTCGTGTGATAGCGGTACGAGACTGAGTGACATAAACCGCTCATGTCGAGCCGCCGCCATCGATTCCGTAAGCGTTCCTGGTCGCAGGAGTGATTCATAATTGAGTGCCCTGCTTGTCTCTCGGTATTTCGAGTCCGTGAACGACGGGCCAGTGCTGTGCAAAAACCGCCTGTGGAGGCTGCCTCGAGGTCGAAGAACAAGAACAAGACTCAGAAGATCCGTAAGCGAGCGGCCAACAGCCTCAAACGGCAAGCTCTATCAAATCTGTTTCCAAAAACTGAGACTAACACTGGCTATAGCTCTAGGGTACTTGCGGTTCTGACTCGATGATCACTTGCGATCACCTCGCTTCAGACAGGTAAGATGTGGCAGCGAAGTTCGAAGATGTACCTGATCTTCATCGAAAACGAGTTAATTTTTGCAATTTTTCTAAAGTCGGAGGGAGAGGGGAAGAGCCTGAGAAGCCGCGAGAAGCAGGAGAGAAATCAGACAAGCTTAAGAGAGGCTGCGAGTGGGCAACGAGGGTGTCTTCTCCGTTTGCGGCGTAGTGAAACCTAAGCAAGAAAAAGCCTGCAATCGCCATCACGCTGGGGTGTATCGGTGTTGGCGTTTAAGGTCGAATCCGGCATCTTGCATCAAAGGCCGAGAGCTGATACGTGAGCTCTTCCGTGGGACAACGCCCGGGACCTGCACCCTATCCCGACCTGACGCGCGTAGCGTCGCGAACTCAACAAATCTACAGACATATTCTATTGCTATGTAGCGTGGTGTGGCGGTTCCGCCTCCGTTGATGTCGTTTGAGTCAGAATGGAAGTCCCAATCTCCCTCTCTAATATCCCTTTCCAGCAGTACACACGCGTCTGTCCTATGTTTGCGCGCTATAAAAGAACTCGAAACCCGCCTCCGAAGAATATCATTCACCCCCGACTACTCACCCCAGCACCCTTGCTTAGCATCTCTCGAGGCTTACCTCGCACTCATCCTCACAATCATCTTTGCAAACCTCCGTAGCCACACCCGCACCATAACTACCATGTCACTCTTCAGCTTGCGCTCCACCTTCCGCACCGTCTCCGCTGAGCAGAACGCGGTCCCCGTGAACCAGTCGAGTAAAAACCCAAAGGGCTCGTCGAAAGACAACATCAAAACTGCGGCCCAAACCAACGGACCAGTTTTCCTTTGAGCATATGCTCGCCCTGCAGCGTCGCATGTCATCCCTCGACTGCTGCATCATCGCGGTTGTTTTCGCACATCGTGAGTTGGCCACGACATCGATTCACTTGTCTTGGCACCCACTCATGAGTCCGACGATAGTGTTCTACCTTGCAATCGTACACCGACTAATTCACTGCGAATGGACATACCCACGTCCCGTATTCTATTCATAATTGATAATTCAGACCTGCACACGGAGCTGGACGGAATGGACGGAATGGACGGAATGGACGAACCTCTATCATAGAGCTCAATAAGACCCTCATCATAATCTTAATTCGCTCATATCACTTCGATTTCTTGCTGCCACTTCATCCACGCAATCCTTATTTCGATCTCACACATCCAACACCGCTATTGCTGCTTTCATATTTATCCTATCAGTTGTCATTCATCATTTCCGATCAATACTGTAGCTCACCCTTGTTTTTTTCCAATCAATTGCATTTGTCTTGTCTCGACCAAAACTCCCGTGTCACTCGCCTAGCCGAAATCTTCTTCAAAAATAAAGTGTTCACGTCCGGAGCGCCATCAGCCTGGACATCAGCGGCAGCATCAAAAAGGGCTGTCGATTTAAATGGCTTGTATAGCGCACTATCTCGGACCGATTCTACAAAGATCTCCATGATATGCATTCAAACTGACCGCAGTACCTGGGTACCAGGACAACTCGGACGTAACGGTTCAAAAGACACTAATAGAATTATGGACGTGCGTACCTCGGGTCTACAAAGAGAATTCATCACTATAATCAATGGATTCATTTGGATATGGCAGGGTGCCCTGCTTTGATTAATGTGTCCGCAGGACTGATGGCACAGCGCGAATATTCAGACGTATGCACATCCAGCCGCCGCTGAATACACAACGATCAAGCTTTTAGCTTTCACCCCTGACGCTGTTCGGCGATCTCACACCGAGATATCTTCGACAACAAAGAGAGTAGCGCGGCGATGGCTGAGGAATTGACGAACAAAGTTGTACATCACGGCGAGTGGAGTCAGCCATGGGAAGTAATAGACCTAGTCTGTCCTTTCGAAAGATCACATCGAGCTCGTCCCTCAATTCTACATAGTTGCAGAAGAGAAGAGTAGTAGGTTTTGAAGGTAGCTAGTGGTCGGAACTGAGAGCTTTAGCCAGCGCGTGCCTGCCACAAGCTGCTGCCAAATTCGGACTTCACCCCGAGTCTCAACTTCACCACCCTGTTTTCCTCTGTCATCTAATACGATTCGTTCTCGCAATTGCTACTTATATTGCTCAATCAAAACCATACTGTGTGCTCGACGGCAGGTGAATTCCGACGTTGATTTGGTAAGACCGATAGCAGCGCTGCTCAAAGTTTAGGCATCCTATTATCGCCCGAGATGAAGGTAATCGACGAGAACATAAACGATGAAGTCCATTTGACGTAGCATCTGCTGGTCCGTGGTCAACGGAGTACGTTCCCCTGGAGTTTCCTCTTCTTCACTACGTACTCCTCTGACCGAACTTCGTTTCGCTCTAGAACGGAATGACTTCCGCGTTCCGCGTCCCCCATGCTTGCATCCGTCAATCTGCACCTCACGATCTCCACTTGACGCTAGATCATGCGACTGCGACGATCGTAAACAGATACGTTTGTGTGGAGAATCTGTTTCTTCAACACCCTCTTCTCGAGTTAGCCCCACTACGCGGGCTGCTAATTGAAGAATCTTTGTTGATCGGACCGAAACCATGCTTTGGAGCGAGACCGTCGGATTTCCGTGAATGACAGCATTAATCTGACGACAGGAGATTCAAGTTAAGCCACTAAGGGCACACAAATCGAATTGACATGTACTGTACGCACGGATGCAGTAGTACCCACGCTACGGTCCGGTCTGATGCGACTGTTGTGATCAGCAAAGCTCGCAGTATGTATTCGCTCTCAAGATAGCGCTCAATATTCGAGTCTAATACGTCGAGGTGGGTAACTCTACTTCAGCGGCTCTTAAATTCTCACTAAGCACCCGAGAAGCGCGTGCACCACAGCCGAGGACTTTTTATCGATCAATACAGCGGGGATTCTTGATTAGAAACGATCTTGCCTAAGACATCCTAACAACGTCAACGCGGCCTCGGACTGCGACACTCTTCTCAAGATTAATACTCTGCTTAGCCATTCGGTGCGGCCTGATGTCCAGGATGAAACGAAGTTCCCGGCGTTCAAAAGCCTGCGCTACTGTCAACGTATCGTAAGCGCTAGCTTCATGGGTTCCTGGCGATCTCGCTTTAGGTCTCCGCGGCGGCGCTCGGTCGCTGGCGCGAGAGGGAAGGAGAGAGTTTAAGGTCTCTCGATTTCCTTTTATTCTGTGCAATTTGTGCAATAGTAAGCGTAAAATCAGGTGCTGGCTATCACGCATATGCTTGTTGGCGTGAAATTGCTTACTGCTGGTGTCTCTTTCAGGTACGTCCGTTGCTCGAGCATGCGAACATGCTAGTAGCACATTACAATCGCCTTTTTAGGAGAGGTTGCCGATGTTAGTCATTGTCAGGTATAAGCTCCTAGCTTGATAAAGATCTGCCGTGTCTAATACCTGGTCAGGTTACTCTGGTGCTGCAACTTCGCTACCAACAATTACAAAAACTCGATTCAGTCGGAGCACAATTTACGTCTAAAAAATAAACAGGGGAAGAAGATCTTAGTCCCACTGTCCGGGTCAGTAGAAGAAGAAAAGCAACTCACGGATGCGATGCATACGGATCCTTTCCTTGTCGAAGCAGGACAATCGACAGGGTTACTACTTATCGTTTCTTCTGTTCTTCCTCTTTATTCCTCAAAACGCCCACACTTTTTGAAACGGTCGAAATTTATTCCGGTGCATATCCGGTCCTGGAATTTAAAACAAAATGCGCGCCTTCCTGCCGCTCTTTATGCTTACCCACGGTTTTCTTAACGCGAACGCTTTATGGACTGCGCAACGTGGATGATATTCTTGGACTGAAATAGTATTAAGCATCTTTGATCGGAGTCTTCGATGTCGGCGAGTGCACGTTGAGAACGTGTGTCTGAGAAGAGGAAGAGGAAGAAAGTGCACAGAAGCTGTCTTTCTTGTAGGCGTCAGAAGAGCACTTACCATCGAATCCGCGGACTCAATTGTGCTCGTCATGGAAAAAGATCGGTGCGGATTCTTCCTTATTTCGCTTATTCTTTTCCAAGTTTTGTTTTAATTCTTTTCCAAGTTTGGACTTCCCAGGATCGATAGCTGCTCTGGAGGAAGGATAAATGCGTCCAGGTTTGTGCTATCGACTTTTGTAGTACTCAATATTGCACTCGCTCTTGTTATATTCTTGAGCGTTTCTCCTGCTAACGGAGCGCTCAAAGTTTGAAACAGGGTTGCGACGAAAAGCGCGGGAAGCAAGATTCCTGTGCGGCTGAGGTATGTGGCTGACCGAGAAGACTACCTTATTTGCATAACCAAAGAAAGACCGAGGATTTTCGGGTGGGTACTATGATGACTATTAGACAGGATGAACGCGCTGATAAAGGCTGATGGCCCAGGAATGGAACTTGAGACAAGATGCAAAAAACAAACGTGATATCAGGCTAATGATCGATTCTTTTTAATACAACATGTTGAATTGAATAAATGCGTGTTAACAATATTGTGATCGCTATAGATTTTCGTACAACATCTATCTCACTGCCATCGCCGATACTAGGAACGTTGAAGATAGAAGGACCTGCATCACTACAGATGTCCCTGAAAACAAAGATTTCTCCCCGTCGTAGATCCTCCCTACATATCGCGTTAAACGCCAAGACTTTCGACGTGCGAGCTCCCCGTCAAACGCAAAGTTAATCAAGTAAGTACGGCGAACACGGCTCCTATAAGCAATGGGAATAGAATCGTAATTGGCGTGCGCGTGGACATGTCGACGCGGAGCGCGCTACTTGTGCTTCCGCTGTTCGAGCCTGCGCTGTTGCCTGTGCCGCTGGCCCCTGCGAGAAGGTCCGGGCAAGATGGTGCGACGAGGATCTTTCCGTAGTTGGACGCAACCCAGAGGGCGACACCATTCGTCCATCCGAAACCCGCCTGCACAGTGTACTCACCCCCTTGTCCAGAGGAGTCCACGTCTGATATTGAGAACTTCTCGAACATCTGAGCATATACGAGCAAAGACGGAAGTAGGGTCAGAATTTGGACTCATGGATATCTGATTTACCGAATGGGAAGGGAGAAAAATGGACGTACATTGCCAGTGTTGTTCATGCTCTGCGTCACGTTTAGCTCGGCGTCTGACAGACGGTTTAATACTCCGGCAATAGAACCTCCCGTCGCGTGCCTGAGTCAAGTAATCGAAATCCAGTTAGCGCCGCCAGTCCAGGAAAAGAACAAATCCAAGAGATGTCTCGTAATCAGGTCCAGTAATCAATACACTCACCAGCTGCAGAGCGCGCTCGAGATATATCTGTTCGCCAACTCGCGTTGGAGTGCTATCGTCCATGTCTCATCCGCAGTAGCGTTTCCGCCATTCACGACCGTGCCATTCAGCATAGAAGGGTCCACACCTACAGATGCATTCACACCCGGAGCTAGCTGCTGGCCTGGGAGTGCGCTCTCGTCAATGCCGAGCTGACCTGCAGGAATGAGCGAGTATGAGCTGTGGCCTGATGGCGGCGAAGGCACGGGAGTTGTCGAGATGTTCGCGGGAAGATTGGCGAGTGCGCCGAGCGCGATGAATTGGTGTGGTGGCCAAGCATTCGGCGCGTCCCATTGCTGGCCAGACTCGATGAACGTCGACGGGAACGTCCCATTGTACTTGTTCATCACCATGTTGATCGACGCGAATGCGCCGAACGCGGCAGTCTCATTTGCGAGAAGCTCATCTGGAATGATTCCGCTCCACATAGGGTAGAAATGCGCTGCAGTGAAGATGGAGTTGCGATCGTTGGAAGTGAGGTTGAAATCGTAAAAGGCTAGTTTTGTGGGATCCCAGAAGAGATCCAGGATGGCGGCACGCAGATTCTCAGCAGTCGTGTTATGTGAAGTAACAAGTTCTTTGGCAGTGGTGTTTTGAGAATCAAAGATCGGGGAAGAGTAGAGCTCCGCAAGATGAATATGCGCCTTGTCTGCAAAAAAGAGTTTTAGAAACAACAATCGGACAAAACATCCAAGCAACTCACAGAGGATACTGTTCAAGCATACAGGGATTGTACTCCGAACATTGAGTGTCCTCATTCCTGGGTCCGTGTCGTTCGTCCCTCCGGCTAAAGGCTCCTTGAAGAAGCGCACTGTAAAATCCCACCCAGTCTCTGCGCCAGTAGCGATCTCCGCGAACAGATCCGCCTTCTGAGAGTCATTCAATTTCGTCGCGATGCCATCGCCATTCGCGGTAATGTAATCTAACAAACTCGCAATGTTGGATCACATTATCATAAAAAATAAAACCTTGGCTCACCAGTCAGATACGATTCGGGCCTTGGCGCAGTGTTGTTGACTGCGTATCTTGAAACTTCGTATGTCTGGTGCGTGAAAGGACTCGTGACATTGAGCGTACGATTTGTGTGCCAGAACTCCAGCTCGCGTTCGGCAAGAGGAAGCGCACGTGCTAGGATTGATGTGTCATTTGAAGCGCGTACGTATTCTCTGAGCATCTGAGGTAAAAACAGTTTCATGAGCTATTCTTGTTAAGAAGAGAACATTCAGAACTGACATGAATAAAAAGAGGTGGCTGAGAACGGTTGAGATCTAGTAAGGAGGACACGATCAGAACCAAGGCAGAAAAACTCTCAAGGAGGATAAACGCACAGTAAATCCTTCCGCCGTTTGGAATAAAGCCGAACTTGTCCAATTCGTCCATGAAGTTCTGCAAAGTAGCATTGACAACATTAAGGAGTTGAGACTCTATAAGACCCATGATGATCCAATAGCTATCCCAGTAATCTAGATGATATATAAATCAGGATCAGCCGGCAAAGCAAAAAAGAGAAACATGTATTTGCATACATTGCTCTCTGAATCTTCCACCCGGAACCACAAACGTATGATTCAATGGGATGAGCGTGCTTTCGCAGCTCCCACCATTCGTGCCTTCCCCACATAATGTCGAGTCGTTCGTCCCGCGGATCAGTTGCGTCCAGAATCCGCTCACAGTCTGTACCCATGCCTTCACCATGGAGTCGGCCACATTTTCTAAGAACGATGGGCTCTCAATGAAGTCTGACAGCGCTTGGGCCTCAAGCTCCAGGCCCTCCCCGCGAAAGTTCGTGTCGACGAAGTCGACAATCTGTTGTTCGGTAATGTTCGTTGTCGAGTTTCCTGCCGAGGAGACGAGGCTATTGAACGTGGAGAGCACAGCCGCAGAGGAGAAGTTGGTCGGCTTGTCAACGAAGGTCTTGGGATCGCTGTACAGCGAGGCGATGTTTACTGTTTGGAGAAGCTAAAGGCATAATGTCAGTCACATGATCAGACTGGGGTAATAATGTTCGTGTAATGGAATTATATAAGGCTTATATAAAGCGAAGACGGAACATTCCCCCCCTAAAACCATTCCCAAAGACGAACAGAATACACATAAGAAAGGATATGTAGAACGAGTCGACTCTTGGTCTGTCATAGAAATAAATGAAAAGCATATATCATTCTGACACCATGACTTCAATAATAAAGAGTAAAAAGACAAAGCAAAAAAAAAAAAAAAAAAAAAAAAAAAAAAAAAAAAGAGGTAGATACATACAGAGCCTGCGCAGAATATTTCACTTGGACACCACGCTTGTACCATCGGCAATGCTACCTGACTCGGTAAATCATCTGTTAATGGGACTGTGGGTGAAGGAACTGTCGTCGAAAGCGTGATTGAAGGCACGCTTGTATCCACGGAGGAAGACGCGCTCGATGGCGAAGAGCTAGGCACTGAACTGGGACTCGGAGATGCCTGAGGCAGACAAGAGACACCAAGACCCGTTGAAAGCGCGACGGCAGCTAGGAAAAGCGCTCTGAGACCACGCATACTTGCAAAAAAATGTCGCCGACCGCACTACAAAAAGTGAGGGACAAGAGGACATCCGGTCTCGTGGGCGTCGCATTAAAAGGCATTGCGCATTCCCCGCGTCCCGTCAAAATGCGTCATATGATCACGTCCCGGACCTCGCGAGCAAATAGTGCGCGAGAGGCAACATCAAAGGATCTCGGTTTGATAGGCGGCGGCGTGCAGCTAAAAATGGCCCACCCCACGTTAACCAAGTCCTCGGTTCACGTCGACAGCGTCTCACCGGAAAACAAACATAGTGTTTGGAGGTAAAGGACATCCCGCAAGCTGATAGGAGCGGATAAGAATCCGTACACTTCGCAAGAAGGTTTAACAGGAGTTGTTTGACGAATAGGAAGAGCCAGAGTTTTTGCTCGGACAAAAAGAGACCAGTGACGATTTTGAGCGAATTACAGCAATGCATGAAGTTACGATTAGCACGGGTTTCTTGTGTATCGAGCGGTTCACAAGATGAAGGTACAGGTACGGACGAAGGGTTCAAGTCAGAAGACAAGTCATCCCGACTCTCTTTAGAGAAGAGGGCTTCGCAATGAGCGGTAGATGAGCAACAGATTCAGGATGTAACTCTGCCATGCTTCTACCGTCCGATACTAGGACTACAAGTTAGTACAACTGGTTTTCGAGTCGTGTGAACTACCTTCCCTAAATTGAGCATTTATTGTTTGCGTGAGAAGCATGTGACCTTTTCTAAATTTCCTTATCTGAACTTTACGTTGTCACGTTCATCGATAGTGGCTTTTCCCCGGTTTCTTCCTGCACCTTCTCCGAGTCGCTGATCTCACTTTCTCGTCGACCAACTGAATCGAGCGGACAGACTCCAGAGAAAAGGTACATGCGGTTGTATTTGGAAAAAAATTGACATACATGCACATGGAACGTTAGACGGAACTGGCACGAGCAAGCAGCACGGGGCGTCTGTCGTGGTTGACAGTAGGATGTAAAGGGTGGTTCAGGATGCATATGGAAAGAGCCCTCCGTGTACTAATAATACTCGTGTTTATAAATGATAATAGACGGTCCATTTATGCACTCCACTTCTGTTCGAATCGTTAGTACCTCTCCGAGTACCAGCAAGATACTCAACCTGGAGATGATGGCTATCTTCGTCGTACCAATATTTGATTGCGAATATGTGCATTTTCTTTCTTTCTTTATCTATGGCATGACTACTTAAACTTTCGACCATGTTCTCGTTCAATTTCAGCTGACATTGAAAACGAGAATTCAATGTGAGGAAGTCAGTGAACTCTAACCTTGAGTGTCCTCAGGTTCCTAGCATACTTGTTTCATACAATTTTGAACTGCTTTATTTTGTAACATACGATCTGTACGGATTTCAATCTCTAACGAGTGTTTAGTTTGTCCCGCCCCTCAGTACAGGGAACGAAAATTTTCCCATCGATCAATTGATTACGTAGAACAAGTGACTAATACTAAGTAACCAGTCACGCGTTTGCCACCGGCGTCACCTCCTCGAACCTATGACAGCTCAGTCTACACCAATTCCTCCCTAATGGCTGCCACATAGCTCCTCTGCAGATGCTTCATTCTATCCATAGAAAGACTCTATCAAATGCCCATCGTCGATGAAATATCGATTCAATTGAGCAGGAGCAACATTTTGCCAAAGTTTTCATTAGTGGACCTGCCGAGTGATGTAATAACCATCCTCCTTGACTATCTGACGCTTGACTCGCTGTTCAAAATTAGTTTGACTTGTAGGCATCTTCACGAGTTGGTGAGAGGCGGACCTTTTTTGCGAAAAAGCTGTTGGAGAGGAGCTGACACTCTCCAGGTAGTGAAATTCGGCTGGGCATCGTACTTGCGGTCACACCAACGCACATCATGGAGTCTTTCTTGCACCGAGACAATCTGGACTCCCTATGAGCGTCTGAGATATAATACAGTCGTCGAGCGCAACTGGGATGACAATGAATTTGTCGCTCGCCCTCTGAGCGCACCTTGGCGCGGAAACCTGTTGCCCGTCCTCGCGATATCTGACTCGAGACTCGTCGTTGCGGCGGGGAGCAAGCTGGACGTTTACGTCTTCGCGTGCGCATCTAGGAGATCGGATTCCCCTATAATTCGTCTTGAGGCGACGTACACCATCAATAGGAGTGATGTGGCATCACAGGCGCGCCATGATGTCACGGGCATCGCGTTCATCCCAGACGGTGGTGAGGACCGCTCGCTCCTCGCCGGCTTTGCGGATGGCTACGTTATGCGCGTTTTCTTACCAAGCTGTCGGCGCTTCACTCTACCGAAGAGGGAACTTCTACCGTCCCTTTCTCCTGAGCTCGAAGCCTTCTATCGCAGTGGGGACATCATCGAAAGCCTCTCCCTCTCTGGAGACTCCTCGTTCACCCTTTCCGGTTCTGGAAACGGTGTATTTAAAAACCTTAGCATTGATGCATCATCTGAGATCAATATAGACGAAAAAAGCTGGTCTTCGTATATTTCTACAGCCGGCGCTCCTTTTGTTGCACTCGGGACGAGCTCCGCGAACCCGCTCGCCGTCCACTCGATATATGAATCCGCCTTAAGTCCGGACGCTTCGCTCTTCCTTAGCAGTGTTCGCGCCTCAAATAGCGCAACGCCCGCTTCTCTAGAGGCAAGTGCCGTATACGGCATCACCGGCGCTCCGCCCTCGTTCCCTGGGAATCCAGGTCAGATGGTTGTTGCAGGGTGGTACGATGGGCGCGTACGTCTTTACGACCTCCGCACGCCATCGCACTCATCACGCGCCGTCACTACTCGCAATCGCCCCTCTACAACAGTGCCGGTTCTCCCACCCGTCCTCACGTTCATGGATCCGTGGGTGACCGAGAGCATCTACGCCGTCGCGGCGGGTGGCAGTACAGGACACATGCTCGCGGCGGGTGCTGCACGGCACAGTGTCGTCGCATTCTGGGATGTGCGTGCACCGCGTGATGGGTGGAGCGTGCATGCACCGGGGAACGATGCAAGCCCTGTATACGCTCTTGCGCTGGAGAGCTCACGTGCGTTTGGTGCGACGCAGAGCCGGGCGTTCGTGCTCGACTTCGGTGCAGGCATCAGCACGGAGACATACCCGCCGCTCGCCTCACTGCCTCCGTCAGCGCCGCGCAGCTCGCACAGGCTGCATGAGGGGCTGAAGACGACGGACGGAGTACATTACAATGTCACGAAGTATTCGCATAGGAAGCCTATGGCTGTCGACTAAGTTCAGCGGCACGTTGCTCTGTGTCGGAAGTGGTTCTATATAGGACAAGGCGTTAAGACGACCGCGGATGAAGATGACGGCGCGCTGGAGAAGAGTTGCATAGCGACTTGCAATAAACTTACAAATACTTCTCCCTTGAATGTACTTCCATTGCTAGGAAAGCATATAACTGTTCGGAACACAGCATATCACTTTTCTGATGCCAGTAGATAGCGGGTCGTTCAATTGTAATGATCACATGCAAATAAGGCGGGTATAAAAGTGTAGGATGTTTTTCTCTATTTTTTCTTCAGAAAATAAAATAAGCAGCTCTAGAACCACCTATCTCCAAACGTATCATATATGTATGTACGTACTTCCATAACAAGTAAGTCAATCGGGCACGGCCGCCGGTAGAAAGTTCGTCTTCGAGTCTTCGACCTTGAGTCGCTTGCCGCCGCCCGACGTCGACCGTTTACCACGTCGTAAAAAGCACGTTTCGACGCCTGGCGCACGACACACGTTGCACGCCGACATCAGCTCGATCGCTGATCTCATCATTGGCGCGGGCCGCACGGTGGAGGATAAGTCGCGGCGGAAATAATCTCGCGAGCGTATCAAGTGACGCGCAGCGACGCGACGAGAAGACGACAGAGAGGACAAAGACGGTGACGACGATCTCTGCAGGTGCGCACCTTAAGTATCTGATCGCATTGTTGGACGCGACTGACTTGGACGCGTCGACGGAAGTGAAATCGCGTGCGTTGTCGCTTCTAGACTCGCTGGTAGCGTGGTGCTCCCGCTCTCAACAAGTCCTTCGTGTCTTTGCAGCCGACAGTCGGTGTTTGGCAGCTGCCCGCTCGGTGCCCTATTCTTGGAATCCACTACCATCTTACTCGGCTTCTACTTGTTATCTCTGCGGTTCCAAGTTCTTAGGCTCTTTCCTTGAATTCTGCAATCTTGCGCTCACCGCTCTCGTTCTTTCTTTCTGACGTCGACATACCTCGGCTTCGGAGACGATATACTGCTCCCGCGTTCAGGCTGCTCTAAATCCCCAAAATGGCCCCACCAACTATCGATACCTCTGTTGCACGGTCTATGTACTCGGTCTCGTCAAGACGGGTCAATGGTTCATATCTATCCCCACAAGAAACGCGCGTGCGCAGCCTCTCCACCGCGTCTTCCTCTTCCACTCTCTCCCTCGTCACCCCCGTTCCATCCTCCGGTAATTCGTCCTCCTCATCGCTTAACCTCCCGTCCAATTTCACGTCTGATCCTGAGCAAACGCCGTCCTCAACGGCTTTCGCTTCCGCAAGCGAAGAAGAGGTTTATTCTGACGAAGAAATACAACCCGACGAGTTTGTTCTCGCTCTGCACGACTTTGTGCCACAGCAGCAGAACGCGACATGTCTTGCCTTCCGCGCGGGGGAAACGATTCGAGTTCTCAATCGTGATCCGAGCGGGTGGTGGGACGGCGAAATCGACGGACGCAGAGGCTGGTTTCCCAGCAACTATGTCGATAAGGAAGTCAATTCGCTCATGGATGAAGAGCTGCCCTCCGCGCGGCCGCGCAACGTGCACAGTCGTGCCGTTTCTGACGCGTCTCTTGCGTCGCGCGCGAGCACAGCAAGTCCAATGCCGGAGCAGCGCGTGTCACTCGACCCCGACGGTCGGGATGTAATGTTCCCCGCCGGAACTAGCAATACACCCCCGCTCATGATTCCACTATTGCACGGTCTCCAGCTTCTCCAGAACACGACTCTCGCGCGGCGCGTGAGTCACTACCAACCTTCCGTCGCTTGCATCATTCAGTGTATCCGCGCGCTCCTGCAGCAGACGGATTGCCTTGCCCGCGGTGCGCCGCCGCTCAAAGCCTTCCCTATTCTTGCGCAGGAGCGTAAGCGTGTGCTTGCAGAGCTCGCGCTTCTAGTAACGCAGAGCAAAAAAGCGTCGTCGTCGGATCATGGAAGCGAGGAGGAGCGTGAGCCAGACGAAGAGCACATGCTGCGCCTTGCAGGCCAGGTGTTTGCGCGCGTAAGACGCTTCCTTGCCGTCGCTGTGCAATGCGGCGTCGACGTGCCCGAACGCAGTTTCAGATCGCCCGCGGCAGACACATTTGAGCCGGAAAACGTGTCCGAGTATACTTCGGGAGGATCCGAAGAGCCTGAAGGTGTGCAGAACCAGTATGGTTTCAACAAAGATGATGAGGTGTATTACCCTGTCACAGCGCTAAATAGGAGCAGCGACACTGAAGCACAGTATGCATCTGGAGACTCATGCCGTACGTCGGTAGACTCGGTTACGCCACTGATTCCTAACGGGCAGGGAATACGGATTTCACGGGTGGGAGCAAACGCATCTGGACACGTCGTACATCACCGCTACCAAGGGCGGAACATGTCACTCAGCAGTTCCTCTAGCTTTTCGTCCTTTTCATCGCTGGAGTCACCAAGTACGCCCCCCGCGGTCCCCTTTCCTGAGGGTCCATGCTCGGCGCAGCACGTACAACAGGCACTACGCGCGACGCACGACACCCTGCTCTCCACGATTGCCGCGTTCATTGGACACGTACACGCGCATTCGCGCGCAGCGCACGCGTCGAGTACCGGACATCTTTTCGCACTCGTTCGCCAGATTGTCGACATCGTATGTAAGCTGCTTACAATTGTCGATGCGGTGATGGGCGTGCGCGACGTGCCGTGGATTAAGCTCACCGCACTCGAGAATGCGAAGGAACACCTCTACCAGATGGCGTGTGCCCTTGCAGACGCAGTGCGCGAGATGGCAACCGGCGCGGGCATACCACCATCGGAAGAGGAGCTGGAACGCACGCGACTGCTGAAGGTCGCAACGGACGCGCTGAAGGCGGGTTCAGATTGCGTATCCGCGGTGAAGACATGTCTCGTGCGGCCGCGCAACATGCCGCCGTACGTGATCGTGTTTCCTTCGATGTCAGATAATTCGACGCCACCGAATGCTAGTGCTGCTGCTTTGGATGCTTCACATCGTCACGAGACTCCGAGGCAGGATTACAACGAGGATCACGATCAAGGACAGCCCGCGAAGCATGCGGCGGCGCCGGAGACCCTGAGCGAGCTGCACAAGCAGGTCCAAATGGGTTATACGAGGACCACGCAGCGTTACGAGTACGATAGCGAGGATGTCACCATCCAGCCCAGAGTGAATGGGAATACGTTCGCCCACGCCCCAGTGGCAGAGCAGTCATATGAGAATGTCACGCACACGTTGTCCGGGGCGAAACCAGAGAGGGATCGCCAGTCGTTCGTCAGCGCCCTGAACATAAACATGAACTTACCTAGCGTCCCCATCGAAGATGCGATTGAGGAAGAGGAGGAGGAAGAGGAAGTAGAGGAAGAGGAAGAGGAAGAGGAGGAGGAGGAGGAGGAGGAGGAGGAAGAGGAGGAGGAGGAGGAGGAGCTGGATCTTCCGTCACCTACGGTGCAAGCCTCGACTGATATATGTTCTATCGACGGTGAAACAATCTCTGAGGGCAGCCAACGTCTAGAGATTTCGCTAGAAGACAAACTGATCAACGGGGAGCTGCCTTCAATCCCTCAATCAGGCGAAGGTAATATCCCCCTTGCCTGGACGCTTTCACACGACTACGCTTCGCAGGACGTTGCTTACAACAGCGAAGGCCAGCTGGTCGGAGCGACGTTGGAAGCGCTCGTCGAGAAAATGACTCCGCATGACCAAATTGTGGATGCGGCTTTTTCGGCTGTCTTCTTCTTCACTTTCCGCCTTTTTGCTTCCCCTATTGACCTTGCGGAGGCAGTTAGTGCCCGCTTCAATCTAGTGCAGCCGAGCAGGTTATCCGAGACGGATATGATACTGTGGCAGCGGCAGAAGCTTCTGCCTGTTCGTCTACGGGTGTCGAATTTCCTAAAACTCTGGCTCGAAGCCTACTGGCGAGTCGGATATGATGACGAAGCGCTCCCCTTCCTTCAGCACTTTGTGCGTGGCACGATGTCAGAGATTCTCCCACCCGCTGCGCAGCGACTCGACGACCTGATCGTTTCCCGCCAAATGACGCCTTTGTCACAACCAAACAGCCCTATCTCTGAGCGCCAACGGCTTGGGGAACGACTGCGCGACGCGGGAATGCCAGTGGGCCCCCATTTTATCGGCGCCGCGCCGTCGTCGTCCGAGGTCCCGCGGCCGGTAATGACAAAAGCTCTGCTCGCGGCGTTGCGTGCACGCAGCTTTGCGTCCATCCCAGTCACAGACTTCGACGTGCTTGAACTTGCACGCCAGATGACTCTGTTGGAGTGCTCATTGTACTGTCTAATCACTGCTGAGGAGATGCTTGAGCTCGGCAAACCCGGGGCGCCTCCTGCTGTCAATGTTAAGGCGGTCAGCTCGTTGAGTACCGCCATTACTGGTTGGGTGTCGGAGTCGATTTTAGGAGAACCGGACGTGAAGCGACGCGTTCTGCTCGTGAAGTTCTTCATTAAGGTTGCTGATGTACGTTTTTATTTTTCTCTATCCGTGATAGTTCTGCTCATCTGCCCCCAAGCGCTGCACCACTTTGAACAACTTCAGCACCCCTCGCTCCATTCTCGCAGCTCTGGACTCGTCGACTATTTCTCGGCTTCATCAAACGTGGTCGGTGAGTGGATCGGCAGTACTTAATTTGGTGCTCGGGACCTCATTGCCTATTTGTTGCTCAGGGTCTCGCGCAAAAGAACAAAATACAGCTCGAGGCGTTACGGAAGTTAGCAGACCATGCACGAAATTATCATGAATATCGATCACGGTTACGGAATACAGCTCCTCCTGCCGTCCCTTTCCTTGGTATGTTTGTGTAGAATACTGCACACTATGGCCCCACGTGCTGATCAATGCGCCGCCTGTTGTATAGGTCTTTACTTGACCGATCTCACGTTTTGTCGTGAAGGGAATCCATCCCACCGTGCTTCGCCGCTGGCCCCTGAAAAGAAGCTACTGAACTTCAACAAGTATCATAAGCTGGCAAGGATCGTGCAGGATATGCAACGATTTCAGGTTCCGTATAACCTTAAGGACATTCCCGAAGCCAGGCAGTACCTTCAATTCTGCCTTGACAAGACTAAAGATCTCGGCGACCTGGATGATCTCTATCGAAGAAGGTATGCGCTTGCGTTTTTGGGCCATCACTAAAGCTAACGATAAACTCAACAGTCAACTTCTGGAGCCGAAGCAAGCCGCAGAGACACCCACAAACGGCGAACTAAAGACGTCGCTTTTCGGCTGGGGCGGCCGCTCACAGTCATCGTCGCAGACGTCGCAAGCAACGATCGCCTGAATACACCTCACTATACCATCCCTTTATCAATAAATAACGAATCAATAACGATTGTTGACAGTACTGTATCTTTATCCAGATTTTGGGGGCTTTCATCATCGTGTTGTTTTTATGGACGTGAACACCTATCCTCACATGTAAAGCCCTTTTACCTTTTCCTTCTATGACCTGCTTTTGCCAGGCCTTTTCTCCTTCTGCCTCAGTTCCTTCCTTTCTTCAGCCAGTCACGGTTGTGTTTCTATGCTATTTATCCCACATCGTTGTTGCATCTGACGCTAAGGGTATCGTCGCCCTTTTTTCTTCTTAAACATTCTCCGTATCATACATTACTATCTCATTACAATGCTTCTCTACTTCCTTATTCACGTTCATCATGATCATAACACTATCTTTGCTCTGTATAAGACTTGTCATAGCCTTGTTTATTACATGGATAATCTAATGCGTCCTTGGCCTTCTCGACCTCTTGATAAATTCACTCAGTAACTTGCACGCAACTTCAAGTTTAGGGGCTGTGAAATATTTCGGTTTTTGGTAAAAGTGCACCTTGCTGATAAGTACCTGATGAGCCTTCTGCTTTCCCTGGCAAGTTGAATTATACATGAGCATCTTCGATTTCCGAGCTTTGATATTTATAGAGTACCAAAGTCATCTTACTCCTGTACGTATCTCGATTTCCTCTACTAACGTGGCGAATCCTTTTTTTATCTCGAACGTGTTGAGAAGCATGATCGGATTTTAATCAAATCAGGAAGGCTCAGAAAACTTATTCGAAGCAAAAGGAGACGGACGTGATTACTCAACGAATATGAAACGGTATCGGTACGCGATCCAGCTCCGTACGCCGCCGAGGAAATTTAGCAGGTTGTAGTATGCGCTCAGACTGGGCATACCCTCTTTGCCTTGGATGGGTTTGGCTACCTACCGGGGCTGTTTACCCGTTGAATTTCAATAAGTATACACGCCGGTGTGTGTTGTAGAGGATAGAGGGAGCGCGATTGCTGAAGAAATTTGACAAACTGGGCCAAGAAGGAAAGGTACGCATATTCCGTCATCTTGTGCCCAGCAATCAAGAACGCTGTCATTCCTGGAGAGGAAGTTTATCGTGCGAGTGATTGTTTAGAATACAACTTACGAGCAAGCAGCTCTTCGTCCACCGTTTTCTGCGATTCTGGAAGGTCTGTGTGCATTTTCGCATTGACGAAGAACAACCCCTTTGTGATCCGATAACTTGAGTTAATCTCGTTATTTAACAAGATCAAGAAAAACGGCGTTTTCTCCAATGTGGCGCATTGTAGCCTGCGTTTTCTTTTTTGTCTTTCTTTCTTTCTTTTCTTCTCTTTGACGAGCTTGAGCAGTCCATAAGACCGATCAGTCGCCCGCGTCGTGCTTCTAATCGATAGTCAGAACCCTTGTTTTATTAGGAGGTCAAATCGTATGTCTCACTCGACATAATTGTACATGTACCGTGAGGATAATAACGTACATGTACAACTTGAGTGGTGCGACCAAGCCAGTATAACATTTTAAAATCATGGGGACACTGTTTCCACAAAAATGTCTGTCTTCCAAATATTTATGGCGTTGTAAAGGTCGCCAAAGAAAGTCAGCAAATTTGAGTTGAGATTGAAACAACTAGATTCTCCACGTTAAAAAGCATGGGCGTCGTATTCCTCTGAACGCCGCGGCCCGTTGCTGCAGTGCCTTGTTCCAATTAACTCGCTATCCCTTTTCACCATACTGCGCCTTAAGAGAAAGAAAAGACTTCTCGGTTGAACCAAAAAATTGCATGAGTTACAAACGTACATGCTGTCACGAGTTTATCCTACAATGAAGATATTATTAACAAGGGATAAGCAGTCTATGAGGAGAGAGCCTCTCACCATGCAGACTGCAGTCGCCGAGGAGCATTGTAGTTCGTCCACCACTGCCTGCGTTTCTATACAATCAGCTCTTCAGCGCTTTGGCAGCGAGCACAGTTCAGATGGTAGGCGAGTCATCGAATTACATAAATTGTGGGAAACACGGCTCTCTCCGACCGACCGATCTTTGTCATGCCCTCTTGCGGTATGCTCAGCCACAACTTGACACTTCTCAGTGCTCACTGCTTTATGCTTTCAAATTTACACCTCATAGTCAAATACTGAAGTTTCTTTATTTTTTAAACCTTCCGACTCTGACATTTTAATAGTACAAATTTCGGACCTTCACAGTTTATTTTTCCCCATCGCTGTAGCCGCAACATCAGTCGACGCTGCGAAATTTTGATATCTTCAATAGGAGCGCAGCTGATGGTACAAAAAGGCATATAAAAATGGCTTTGCATGCGGTAAGCGAATCTCAAATAATTTGGCATTGCATACTCTCAACTTTCTCTTCTTGGTACCTGGTACCTTGCGCTGCGGCGCCTATCATTTCTCCGAGTGCCTGCTTCCTCGGTATACAGTGCCTGCTTCTTGGCCAGCGCATCGAAATATTTTCAGAATATGTTCATTTCAATGATACGTGCATGAGCTTCGCCCATAAATGAAATCCATACTTCCTTGAAGTCCTCCACGTCGCGCTTAACCTGTTCTCATCTTATTGGTAGATTTTAGCAAGCCAGTATCACCGAGACCAATATACCTGATTTGTGAGCGATGCGGCTTGTGTCGATACTTCTCCAGCACGTTTGTTGTACGCTTAGCTGCCTCACAAATACGAACTTTAGCAGTTCTGCTCTCAACGACTCGAAGTCGCGATGTTGCTTCTTTTAAAACCTTTGGACTGCTTGTTTAACTGAAATTAATCGTGGTTTTTGTTTGAATCAAATGTCCAAATGGAACAACTATGGATGAGCGTGAAGATAAACAAGCTTGCATTCTAGAGAAACGGGCCGATTCACCTTCTCCTCTTCTCCTGTTTACTTCTTCTCTCGGAAGTCGATAACTGACATGTGCGAATGCGTCAAGATTCTCCATTGGGAGGGCCCACCTTATGAGCTGCATGCCTCATTAAGGGGACCTGTAGGCAGAAGGCTTCTATGCTGTGTGATAGGCGCGTGCATGGGGTTCCCCGAGACGGGTTACTGCTATCAACAATTTATTGAGCTTTTATCAAATTCGTGGGGGTCTGCTTTTGAGTAATGCCGACTGGTACATTTTTGTTGTGGTTGTATTCATAACATTACTATAATCAACGACATAGCATCGCACTAAAGAGCGTTGAAACTCAACCTCAGGACTCTTGCTGTGTCTACCGTGGCATTACATGTCGTTCCGCTTAAACTACTAGACCATACCAGCGTTGGAATGGTCTATTGATCCAGAAGGAATATTGACAACGTCTCTCTTTGCATCTATATCCAAAATCAGTTTACTCCTCCAATGCTTGTCACGTTATTTCAAATCATTTCGTATCATATAAAGGCCCACAGAATGAAATCCATCGAGCAAGGGGCGCGGCCGGCGAAGCCTAGCTTGTCTTTTAGCTGACAGTCGTAAGTGGAGCTGCTGGAGGTCCGATAATGCCAGATTATGGTTGTTTGGACAATCGAAGGAAAGGGAGTTTTGATTTACGTGACCGAGTTGCAACATGGAGCGAAGAACGGCGGTTATTGGCTCTGGTAGTTTGGCGTCACGAAAGTCGTGCACGTAGGCTGTCCGATGATCGCATAAGAAAATACCGACTTCATTCTGTGAGTAGGATGAAGAGTAGAAGATGAATCCAGAACTTGAGAATGATTGGTTATGACGAAGATGGGAGTGACTCATGGCAATCATATTATTCATGAGCATCTGCTGGACGAATAGTCATTATACCTTTAACTCAAAATCCTTGATAGAGAAAGAATATTGAGGGACAGTGCATCCCGTCCACTTGCAAGGTCCCACATGTCAATTGCTTCTGTTAATTTCGGTGGTACTTACGCCATGCTCGCGGAAGACTCGGAATCAGTAACGTTAATTTTCCGATCCCCGTGATATCCGTCGTAAATAAAAGTTACTTACAGTACATCTCGATAGCTGAAGGATATGAAATCCACTGGAAACTGTTCACGTACACTTTACGATAGACTTTCCTGTTAGCTTTCCTTGCAGGGGAAAGATCCCGAGCCACTGATGCCGCCTAATTTCGAATAAGTACGGGATGTGGCTACAGCATGTCGCTTGTCCAACCGTGTATTACGTAGCGAAAACCATGCGAGCAGCGTTTAGATAAATTCCACTTCACTCCTCTGTGTTAGGACTTCGCTTTCATAGCTCTTTTCCCCAGCGCTTGGAGCGCGGACTGACTTGATGGGGGCCGAGGAATTAAAACTTAAGCTTGGCAACTTCTCAAAAAGCCCCATGAACGGTACTTTCGAGCGTGTCTGCCGGTTCGTCGTTCTTTTCCCTCTGCCTCAAGGAAGATGACATTCTTTAAGTTTACGGCCGGCACGATGCAGCTCTTCTTATTTTGATGAGAGATAGCACGCACAGACAACGGACTCCGGAGATGGCAGAGGACTCGGAGTCACCCTAAAGTCCTGCGAGTGGTATCTGTGACTAGTTCGCTGTCAATACATGCAGAGCCTGAACATGCAGACTTAGTTGTCCGCTGCCTCGAGAACCTCCAGGGTCGCTAACGCAGATGGTGTTCGCGCAAGGAGATGTACGTAGACTAGCTGGAAATTCTAAATTCTACGCAGAATTGAATCTACTCACAACCAACTTCCACGGAAAAAACAATTCCACGGAAAATAGGACTTACATGACAGTTACCAAGCCAAATGCACAATCCGGCGGGTAGTTGAATGTCATGCTGTCAGAATCTCACGATTGCTGCTTTGCCTTGTACATATTTACAATGCGAGGAGCAGCGAATTGTGCAATACAAGGCACGACTGGGGTTCTAGCGACAGCCTTCCGAGAAGTGAAAAGCATCCACTTAGGTGCATCCAGTGCCAAGCTCAGAATTGGAAGACCTTTCTCCAGGCTGTAAATAAATGGATCGCAAGCTATATTTTCCCCTGGCAATTTTTTGTAAGTCGAATTAGTTGAATAAGAAGAAGGATATAACTATTTCCTCACCCAGAAGATGAGTAATTTTCTTTTTTCGCTGATTCTTTCTTTTGAGCAGAGCTCTGGAATTGCGCCATGGCTTCACAGCGCTTCGCCCCCTGTTTCGAGTCTTAATTCCAGCGAGGAACGAGGAATGCACGCATTCGTCCGCCAAGCATAATTCAAACAGCAAAAAGAAAAGAAAAGGAAAACATAGCTGCGATTGATCAGACCGCATGGCTGGTGTGGTCAATTGACAGCATGAGGACTGGAAATAGCCGATGAGAGTCAGGTGGCTTGATATTGGGATTGACTGAAGAAACAGAGGCATCGATGGTTATTTTCCATCTTTGCAATAGAACGATGGAGAAACAACAAACAGAGGCAGAAGATCAAGGAGGACAAGGTCTGTGATGAGGCAGCTGAGGCGAAAGAAGCGAAAGAGTGGTTGGTTCACGGAGATCGCCGAAATTCTTTGGGTCTGCTGCTCAGTTGGTCAATCCGGTACATACGGCCTTCATAGCTGCGCGACTCGGAGTACTTTGGTATTAATAACTTCCTTCTCCTTCAGCTGACTTTTCAAATCTGCAATTCGCGAACATACATCAAGTCTCTCCTGGACGTTTCAGAACTTACGGTGTTGAATATGTGAGCAGGACGCATACGCCTGCTCGTACTGTTCTTTTGCTTGTCGTCGAGTACGTGTCCAGTTCAGCATTACTAATTTCAGTCTCGTTGTGTATGTTCTTGGAGCTCCACCGAGATCGCGAGATCGTCTGGATCTCTTCGATTAAGAGCAAGCTGCCGTATGTTTGCGCTTCTCATCTCAAGTTAAAGTTACTGCGGTAATTACTCGCAGGATGCATAGCTGCGCAAGTCATGAAGGCAAAGCCTCGCGTACCCCGGATGGTATTCAGGAATCAGACCGGAGTGGATTAGGAAGACATTATATTTAGCAGACACTCTTCTTCCTTAGGGCGACGATGTGGTGGATGTATGTTTTGTCTATGTGATGCCGCTATAGCCCCGTTCGAGCTCTCAGGCTTTCATATTTCCGGCACTGATCCTCTCGAAAACACACCATTTGCTCTCACGTCAACGGCTATGTCGCTGTGGGCGCAGTTACTTGGTCTATTGTTGTAATCTGGACACTCACTCACTCTAGTCAACTTCGCAGGTTTCGCAGATTAGCCTCAACTGGATATCGGCCGAGCGTACGCTAATAGAATCGAGAAGGATCAATATTAGCGTAGGGTGCTCCTCTTTCTCGAAACAGACTTTCTGCCAGGTTCCGCTGTATTACTCAGACTAAATTCGCATTTGCAGGGTCGTGTCGGCAGAGGATTGGAACTATTATATTAGCTGAAGGTGAGTTGTCAGCGAGCTCGGGATAAATTCAGACATTGAGTTATTGGAATAAGGGGAATATTCCTTGATGCTCTGGCTTAGAGACAAAGAACATTCGGTTCCGACGAGATCATATATTTTACCAAAAGAAGCATATTAAGAAACACCTATAAATCCCTTCTAGGCTCATAGAAACTATAAATGAAATTCAAATCTGCAAGATCAGCCAGCGGCTGCAAGAACTCGAGATCTCAAATTCCGGGCGAAATCAGGCACTGTATAGTACATGGACCCTATCAGTGTCCGGGCGAATTCAGATCGAATTGCCCGATATCGTGCTCCGGCGTCGATAGGCCTCTCTTGCCGCAGGCGGCAGCTGTCATCGCGCTTCGAAACCCTTCAGAACACCTTGGAGACGGCACCTGGCTGGATCAGAACATTTTCGAGGACCCGGACACTCGCTTATATCCTAATTCTGCGGGAATTAACCGATTTTCACCCACCATCATGTACCATACGAGGCGTTTTTTTTCTCTGCTCCATACTCTCTTTCTCTCTTCCTTTCTCCTTCTCTGTCTCTCTGTTCTCCGTCCCAGATATTTACTTCAGTGCTTACATATTCGAAACTCACTTATTTTGCTGGTGCAGGGCAGTTTCGTTCAGAATTAGAACAAAGCTACCAGCCGCCTATATAAACCCCCACATTGACATCGTCGACCACACTCCTTCACTCGTCTCTTGTGACATCTTCCTGAGGCTCAACCTGACGTGCTCACTGCTATGTCTATCTCCGACCAATCTACAAAGACTGGCGCCAACCGCCTGACGGTCACGTCTATGGACGAGGCCTCTACTGCCCAGCCGAGCGTGCATTCCGGTCATGACGTGGAGTACTACACTAAGTACCCAAATCGCTGGTCAAGGCTACGGTACGCGCTTATTTCTATGCTCTGTCTGTTTCCGTGAACTCACTCGTCTTTGCTGCTATGCTAATCAGGTTCACTATTCGCGAACCAGCCGCAGAGTTCCTTGGAACTATGATCCTCGTGATGTTTGGTACTGCGGGAAACGCGCAGGGTAACCTGTTCGATAGTACGAAAGTATCTTCCTCGTCCGCCGGTGTACGTCGTTGGAGTTTCCTTCTACGTTACGTTCGAAGAGCTTATAATGTCCATATTATAGGGTTGGCTATCTGTCGCCTTCGGTTGGGGGTTGGGTATGTTGTTTTATTTTCTGTACCTAGTATAGGTGGCTGACATCCATGTGCAGGCGTCGGACTCGGTGCATGGGTTGCCGCAGGCATCAGCGGCGGACACATTAACCCAGCGGTCAGCCGTTTCTTTCGCGTCGAATTTCCGATTTAGCATTTGACTGACCTGACTCTTCTCTGCATTTAGATTACGATCGCGCTCGCTACCTTCCGCGATTTCCCTTGGCGGAAGGTCCCGGCGTTCATCTTCGCGCAGCTCTTGGGTGGGGTTGTTGGCGCCGCGATCACATACGCCAACTACTTTCACGCTATTAACCTCTTTGAGGGCGGTGCCGGCGTGCGCACTGTCCCCGGCACTGCGTCACTGTTCGGAACATATGCGGTATGCCTCGATACACTTTATTTATCGCTCAAAATGACTACTAACAACATGATTTATTCAGGTCTCTTACATGTCTAATGGTGAGTTAAGAAAGTACATGGCGTACTGTAAACATTATGGCTTATTTTTGTTTTCCTTGTTTACACCTCGGTTTTTAGTCTCCGCATTTTGGGATGAAGTGAGGACTTCTCAAAAGACACAATCTAGCATGTTTCACATACATATTCTTCTCAACAGTTTTTGGGCACCTTCCTCTTGGTCATTGTCTTACTCGCGGTGACAGATAAACGTAACGGCCCGCCACCGGCAGGACTTGTCCCGCTCGTGCTGTTCCTTGTCGTCTTCGGCATCGCCATGGTTTTCGGAGCGCAGACAGGCCAGTTTTGTCTACCCTCTCTTTCTAAAACGAAGTAGACTTACTTGACGTGCAACAGGTTTTGCGATCAACCCCGCTCGCGATCTTGGCCCGCGCATCTTTTCAGCGATGGCCGGTTATGGGCGCGAAGTCTTCAACTTCCGGCACCAATACTGGCTATGGTGCGGCGTCCTTGCGCCAATCCTCGGCGCACTCGTCGCGACTTTCGTCTACGACACGCTCCTATACACCGGTAATGAGAGTGTGATCAATCGCCCGAGCGCGAGCGCACGTGCCCTACACGCTCATGCTCCCAACCAGGAACGCCAAAAAATGCCCGCTGGCATAGACAATGTTTAGAAAATCGCTCCTGGGAAATCGGACTTCCGCGCCTTTTTGATTGTCTCTTTTGAACTACTGAGTTTTCGGTGCTAGATATATCTCCTGATCCTGTACGCCATGATCTCCTGTTCTTCTCCAGTTGTCATCCCTTTTCCTCTGTGCTCTCGCGGGTTCCTTTTTGGTTACTAAATCATGTTCTCCTTATCTACATGTACGTTGTTGCCTGAGCCCTCTGTTCCCACAGTTGCTTGACGCAATATATGATCTTTCCGCAACAGCGGCCTACACATAGTCTATGGCGAAACTTACTTAAGTAGGAAATGACGTAGGCACATTGAGTCAGGCACTTTGGTATTATTAGTAAGCTCGACGCGTCGCGTCTGACGTCGAACTCCTGTCGTACAACACAGTCGCAATTTCATCGGTTTCCGTTCCATGTTCTCAGCTGCTTGAAGGTGTCAATCGTGCTCGACATTTCGCTGCGAGAAGCTCGAGCTCATGTCGTCCTTCGCCGCTAACCACGTCCGCTCGCTGGTTGACGCGACCAAGACTATAAATGTCTCAATACAGGCCAGAGATACTACGATATCCGTTTCTACCCAGAGGCCTCGCTCCCCCAGTCCCCGGAGAGCTGAGCTGTACTCCCTGCTCCGCGACTTCCCGTCTCCTCTGGATAAATCCGCGCTACGGACGACACTGAAAGCGCTCAGCGAGCGGGAAGAGCTGAAGCCTCAAACGACAAATTTAGTGTCTGCTTCAGCGCCAGAGGAATCTGAGGCTGAGGACCTTGCTATTGAAACCATCCTGGAAAGCAGGCTGGTCGTTGGCTTGTACGCGGAGACGCTGGATTTATGGCTGAAGGAGGCGAGTGATGCGGACTCGGAAGCAGAATGGTGGTCAGGCACGGCGCGGTCATGGCAGTCTGTCGCGTTATATCTCCTTGCTAGTACGTGAAATCCCATTCCATGATCATAACTTGCCTGATATCCTTACAGCTCTCCCGGAGCGCTTGCAGCGCAGCTTCCATGCTATTTTGCATGCCATGCGCTCGCGAAATCTACCATTACGACCTTCTTCGTTTACCCCACAATCTCTTCGGAATTTGTTTCCTCGTTCTCTGCGGCCAACGGCGCTCGCTACGGCTTTCTTCCCGCACCTTTATCATCAACCTCATCTCCTGTTCACGTCGCCTTTTGAGCTAGCACGTCAGGAATGTCAGCTCCGACAAGAAAAACTTATTAAACTCAGAGACGAGCGCGCGGAGCAACTAGGTGGGCTTCTGTCAATGGAGAGCGAACTCGGGCGCTCTATTCGACGACAAGAGCATATTGAGAAAATGGCTTCCAGGCTACAAGGAGCCGTCGAGGGTGGGGAAGAGTCACTATCTGGTCCACCAAGTGTTTACAGCCCTGAGTCGGCGTGTCATCGCCTCGCTTTCAAACTTCTGCCTGCACACGCCTCAGCACACGGCGAACTATTCGCATCGCTGCGCAGGCCATCACGTTTGACGCTGCTCTGGCCGCGCCTCGTCCTGCTGCCACCCGCCTTATTCGTGCTACTTCGTCTAGCGTATGATTCGCGTCAGTCAATCGCGGAGAGCGTGCTGCGTTCGCGCGACACGTTCAAGGGCTTCTGGTTTGGATATGTTCTCGAGCCACTGGAGGGCATTTTGAATACCGTGCGTACTGGCGGGGACGATTCGGCGCGCATTGTCAGTCAGGAGGCAGTCAGAGCGGACATTGCGGTAAAGCCAAATCCATCTTAAACAATTCAATGATTGACATTGAACGATGGTGTATACAGTCCCTAGAAAGAATGGCTGTTGCTTTGAGCAAAGACAAGCTGTCACTCAGTGATTCTCAGCTCCATAATCTTTCAGAGCAGATCCGCCAAGGTGACTTGACCCCCGTGCTCCGCATTTACGAAGAGGACATTCGTTCTCCCATTCGCGCAGCAGTCACCGGGACACTCGTTCGCTCCCTTCTTATCCAGATCCAAAAGGCGAAAGTGCGCCCTTTTTCTCTTTAGTAGCTTGCCATCGTCGTTCTTATACTTGCGCATTTCTTTTTCCAGGTTGATTTGGACCAGGCGCTTTCGGGCATCGACAAGCTGCTCAAGTCTCAGGAGTTGACGTTCGCATTCGTTGGTGTCGCACCTGCGCTGACGGTTGTCTATGCTGCCGCGAGCTACGCGCGGAGCATTTGGTCAGGCGGGCGCGGGCGCAAAAGACTTGGCGGAAAGCGAAGGCGTGAAAGCGCGTGGCTTGCCATCAGGCACGTTGAGCGCCTGCTCCTCACGAACCCGGGCTCGGACTCGACGTCCTCCGCGTCATCCTCATTATCTGCGTTCGTATCTGCACCAGGCCCGGAGACGGACATCGCATACACGTCGTCGCTCACGTCGGGCCTGCTGCTTATTGCGCTCGCGCGGTTGCGCACTTACGCAGAGACGAACCTGCCCGCGCATTCTTTGTTGCGCGAGGGTGTTCTCGCAGATATTGCGGACCTCGAAAACCCAGTGCTGGGACGCGCGGAGAAGCTGCGTGTCGTCGAGCGCATGTGGCGTTCGTGGGGTTCGGTGCTCGGATGGGATTGCATGGGTAGGACGTAGAAATACTTATTTCTTTGTCTTTTGAAGGTAGTCAGATGTGTCTTTTGACCGTTTTCAAGAAAGAGCATCGGCACGAAACAGAGTAAAGATAGGCTGATTAAGTGACGCTTACAGCCGACGATGAAAGAGAAAGGAAGGAGTCTGGGGCGGTATGATGTTTGTCCGCGATATTGACCGGGGCAGCCTCGGGCCTTGAAAGCAGTGTGCTCTCTGTTTTGATTTACCAAACCTAAGGGCCTTAGGAAATTTGCCCCTAGAGGTCTTGTGTAATGTTGCAAGAAGGCGCAGTGAAGGCGTGATTCGTTAACGACGAACTAACCTCGAGATCGACGCCAAAAAACATTATCCGACATCGGCTCATCGTCACACTAAGTATTTACGTCAAGGTATCTTAAAGAGCATCCGGTACAGTAAGTAACGTGGTATCCTCCACTTGCAGCGCTACCGCACAAAACGATACTTATAAGTTATAAGGCTATGTGGGGAGACGTCGATGATCTCGCGATCATGTGAACGTCGAAACAAGCGCGCGACGCGACGCGTTAACTCACGTGGTTTCTGAGATGGGGGCGCGTTTCCAACGCGACATCGGCAGTTCGGAACCCCATATGTAATAAGCGAGAGCTTTTTCGGATGCTGGCGCCACGCCGGTGGACCCACATCTCCAAGCCTAACCTTCTGTTGTTGTCATTTTGGGTCCGCAGCTCCTCGTCTTAAGCACGCAATAAATAATCTAACCCGAAAAAAAGCATGTCTTTCGTAAAAGTTACCTGTGTTTTCGTGTCCGCATGCTTACAGCTCGCTTCCTTGTGCCATCAAGGCAAAATTTTCCGCTCAGTCCCCCATAATAATCGCGTACTCGCCAGACTCATCCGCAGTAATTCGAAGCCTAATTCTTCGACTACATGTAATAAACTTCCTGCAGTCAGCTGGCACACCTGTTAACCGACCGCGATGCTCCACATGTCCCCGTCGGCCGAAAAGCCGACCCTGCCTTGCGTTCTGGTATAAATACGATGTCAAATTCTTTACTGTCAAATCATCAAACTTTTTTTCACTCACATCTCGACATCCGCAAAGTCGTCTTTCGTCTTTTCCTCTCACATCTACCGCCTCTAAAGTTCACTCTTTCAACACACCTTCCTTGCATCATCATGGTCAAGATCTCCTCTTCGTACTCTGCCCTCGTTGCAGTTGCTCTTATGACTGCTGGCGCTGTCGCCCGCCCGCATAATCTTGCCGCCATCGAGAACGCTGCATCGTCCGCGGTGCCCTCACATCGGTAGTCGCAAACGCGGCCTCGTCTGCGGTATCATCTAGCTCTGCAGTGGTGAACGCTGCGTCGTCCGCGGCACCTTCCAGCTCGGTCGTTGAAGAAGCGGCGTCATCTGCGGTGCCCTCTAGCTCTGCCGTTGCAAATGCAGCATCGACCCCCGCATCCGCTACCTCGGCTGTTGCAAACGCGGCTTCTTCGGTGCCTTCTAGCTCCGTAAGCGCGGCTCCTGCCCGTCGTGCAGAGACTTCCAGCGCTTCATCCAGCGCGTCTGACGCGGCCAACCAGGCCAACGAGACATCGACTGTCGCGACCAGCACTGTTGCGACCACCACTGTGACAGTACCGTTGAGGATGTTGCATCGTCTTCTGTGTCAGCTACCTCGGCCGTGTCGGACGCTGTATCGTCTGCGGCTCCCGCAAGCTCGGCTGTGTCCAACGCCGCGGATTCCTCTAGCTCGGTCGTTGCGAATACGACTTCATCCGCGGTGCCTTCGAGTACAGACAGCCCTGCTCGTCACCGTCGTGCGGTTTCCGGCTCGTCCAGTGTCCTCTCCAGCGCATCCGGCGCAGCGAAGAATGCCGTGGAGACTGCATCGTCGGTGACTTCCAGCATTGTCGAGAATGCTGCGTCGTCTGCGGTTTCTGCTACCTCGGCCGTTGCGAACGATGCAGCGTCGGTGACCTCCACCTCGGCCGTCCAGGACGCCGCCTCGTCGGTGACCTCCACCTCCGTTGTTCAGAACGTTGCGTCG
>JAJOHG010000125.1:0-80772 GCA_021029095.1 Phellopilus nigrolimitatus
TACGGTGAGACCCGCCGGAACTTTTGTTTTTCATTCTAAATCTGACACGGACAACGCGCAGCTGGAGACCACCATTCCCTCTCGGTAACAAAGATCGCTATCCAATTTGAGCTTAACTTAGTGTTCACCGCCATTCATAAGGCATCGCGCACCGAGCGATGAAAGATGGGGAGCTGGAAGGGAAGTTCATTCCGAAGGGATCTCTGATCATGCCAAATATCTGGTCAGTCTCTGCATCTACACTCTTTTTTCTTCGTGAACTTCTATTTTAAATCAATGGAAGGCAAATGATGCATGACGAACGCAACTATACCGATCCTGAGGCTTTTCTGCCGGAGCGCTTCATGGTGACTCACGAAGCAGCCTCGAAGCCCGTACTTGACCCAGCTTCTGCTGTATTTGGATTCGGAAGACGGTTAGAAGAATGGCCTGCGGATAATTTATCTGCTTGACTGACTACTTTGTTTATTTGTTTGTGCTCGAAGCATCTGCCCTGGGCGTCACTTCGCAGAGGCGAGCGCGTGGTTGGCAATAGCAAGCATCTTAGCCGTTTTCAATTTGGAGCCAGTTTCGGACGAGAACGGAAAAAAGATCCAGCCAGACGGAATATTCACATCTGGTCTACACATGTGAGTACAGTGTTATGAAATGATCCAGCATTCTAAGCATTGCTGCCAAACAGTGAACCAGAAAAATTCGATTGTAGAATCGTCCCTCGCAGCGAGAATTCAGTCTGTCTTATCGAGAAAGCTGTTTCAGCATATTAACTAAGAACTCGACGTCGATGGTTACTCGCTGTTGGATAGCATAGTAAAATCACTACGGCCGGAGCCCGCGTCAGCTTAGCTAAGATTAGTCACACCGGCAGGGGACACCTTAGCAAAAGTAATTAGTCACCACGACCTGGCTAAGATTATCGGTCCATTATAAAATAACCCCCCCCCCCCCCCCCCCCCCCCCCCCCCCCCCCCCCCACCCCCCCCCCCCCCCCCCCCCCCCCGCCCCCCCCCCCCCCCCCCCCCCCCCCCCCCCCCCCCCCCCAATTTGCACCCAGCACACTTGAACCAACACCTTAATTCACAAGCCCAGGTTAAATCTTCATTCCAATCGCACGAAACTCAGAAAGTAAAATTAAAATAGCGCGGCTATACGTTTGTTTCTTTGTTAATACGCAATTGCAGAAGCATTCTAGCTCCAGTGAAATGTGAATCAAGCTGACTCGACATCAAAATGACCGAGTAAGTGACTCCATACTGTAAATTTAATGCTGGGCGCTGCGAACTCACGTGACTCACTGCGAATCAGATTAGGGCTCCGCACGGTACCGTACACGGACACGGCCGTAGAATTACGGTTACCTGCGGAGATGCGACATCAAAATGGGGTCGCGCCTTCAATATAAACTGTTTAAAAGGTCAACCGTCTCTCACCGGTCTATCACTACTTGCGCTTTTCTCAGTCGTTACCAAACTACTCGGCGAACTATGTCCACCGAAGCTTTTGGCGAGACCCCTCCAGTTTATAACCAAGGTCAAGCTCGATGAGCTCGAAAAGCGGCGTCAAGCGTACGCTGCGCACGCGTCGAAGACTGTCGCAGACGCGAAGGCACGCGGAGAAGGCGATCCCATTACGCACCTTGCGGCGCTTGTCGAGGGGATGAAGGCCTGGCCAGGCGCATGGTCGCCCGATATGAACCTCGTTGATATGGAAAGGTATCTCGAACAAGCGCGGCGCGACTCAGGCTTTCCCCGCACAATTCTTCAGGAATGGATCCATCGGGCTGAAGCGCAGATTGGATTTGAGAGCACGCGCTACGAGTACGCACGTCTGTTTGGGAATCTCCTCACCGACTGGCTTCAAGATAAATCAGCGCGCACCGATATATCCGTTCCTATCGAAGGCGAGAGCACTCTGACACCAGATGGTTTTGAGAAGGTCAACAGGAAGGAGACGCTCGAGCAGAAGGAGAAGCTCGAGTCACTCATCTTCGAGACGAAAGAGATTGATGTCAGTGCTCTTGAGGCGTACTTGAAGGACCTCTTCTCGTCGAAGGAGGCCGAGGAAGCGCTAGAAAAGCTGCGCAAACGGATTAAGAAGTTCTCTGAGGACCTACGCAAGCGTACGATCCAGCCGAGTGAGGTCGAGAATGTCATCAAGTCCGTTCTCCAGTCCGATGTCCTGTCTGACGACAAGCAGGCGACATTGAAGGACTTTCTGCGAAAGCCCACCATCGTGAAGGAGCTCGCGAGCGTACTCAATATGCAGCTTTCGTCAATCAAGTCGTGGAGCTGGCCGCAGGAAGGCGTGCTTCTCGAGCCCCGGCGCCATCTGAACGGAAAAACACGTTTCTTCCTCGATGCGGAAATCCTTACCTGCTTACTTCTTCACTACCTTGGGATGATCTGGTCCATCGAATTCAAGGATAACCTCAAGCTGCTCCAGTCGAGCAGGGTCTGGAAGCTGCCTCCGCGGACACTCACGCGCGTGGACCATAAGCGGCGGGACGTCTTTTTCGGGGATACAGAACGGGACAATAGCATTGACAAGCTCCGTCGTAAATTCAAACAGGAGAACTTCTTCATGTGCCAGCTCCCGTCTTCGTTCACTGACACCGCGGACGTCTACAAGGAGGATTCTAGTGACTCGGATGACGATCTCAGTGATGTGTTCGCGGAACCGAAGGAGTTAGACGACCAAGGCCCTCTCTTCGACACGCCGGTCGATCTGAAGCAGTCGCTCCTGCACATCCTATCTGCGGACATCGTCATGAACAAGGCGCTGCACGGGAAATGCGCGATTGTGCGCACGGATCTCGAGTGGTTTGGTCCATCTCTGCCTTTCGCGACGATCATAACAATCCTCAGGTTCTTCGGGATGTCCGAAGAGGATGTACAGTTCATGCAGGCATTTCTCTCTTGCCCGATTGTGTTTAAAGATGACCCGTCTGGCCTAGTGCGTACGCGCAAGCGTGGTGTTCCGATTGCGTACATGCTCAAGTGAGCACCGTTTCTCTCTATTCATCTGCAATCTGTTAAATAGACATTACTCTACAGCACAGTTTGCGGTGAGCTCGTTATGTCTGTCATGGACTTCGCTGTGAATCAGAAAGCGGATGGCCTCTTCCTTCATCGCATCCACGACGACTTCTGGTTTTGGGATTCGGACGCCTCGCGCTGTGCCTCGGCGTGGACGGAGATGCAGCGGTACGCGGCACTTGCTGGACTTACGTTTAATGCAGAGAAGACGGGTTCGGTCGTCATCGGCACAGAAGAATTTCACCGCGATCTTCCGCGTGGCGATGTACGCTGGGGCTTCCTACGCATGGATGCGAACGCGAATGGCCAGTTTGTCATCGACCAAGCGATGGTCGATGAACACATTGGAGATGCGCCGCCAGCTCGCGGCGACGACTTCCATCTTCAGTTGGACGCAGGCGTATAACAAGTACATGGCGTTTGTTGTCCGCAACTGCGGTGCGCCCGCAATCGTGTACGGCAAGCCACACATCGACGGAATCATCGACGCGCTTGCGCGCATCCAGAAGACGCTCTTCTCAGCGGAACCGGGTAATGTGCAGTGTAGCTTTGCCGATGCGTTAGCGCGTATGCTTGAGGCTAAATTTGGCGTGCGCGCAGCGGAAATTCCGCGCGGGTGGTACCTCTGGCCCAACGCTGCGGGCGGGCTCGAGGTGAAGGATCCGTTCGTTGACCTTTTCCTCGTGCTCGATGGCTATAAGGAGAAGACACCGGAGGAGATCCTGAAGCGGGCACAGGCGGAGGACGACAGGCGATACGCGGAGGAGAAGCAGCGCTGGGAGAACGGCGAGTCGACCAATCGCGCAGGCCGCTACGATCTGGCGATGGGCGAGCTCGACGTCGTGTCCCCGGGCGATCCCTTTTTTTCGTTCGATGAATTCACAAAAAGCCGGGAGGAGCGCGGCGCGTGGTGGTGTACCGCGTACGAAGAACTGCTGCGCCGCCCCGTGCGTTCGCAGGTTGTGTGCACGCCGCAGCTGGAGGCGTCGCTGGCAGTGCTTGGAGACGGCATCGAGGCTTTCCGAGCGACGCGCTCTGGCGGCTGGGCGACGCTCAATCCGTACTGGAAGTGGGTCATTGGGCTGCACCATGACGAGATGGTAAGTAAATTCGGCAACCTCACGGCCGTCGAGCCAGCATCTATCCCCGGCGGTATGGTCTCAGTGTTCAAGGGCTCGAGAATGAGGTGGGAGCAGTAAAGAGGTTATTTCGTGTCAATCAGTCTTAGACACCAGAAATCTTCGAATTTTGTATGTAGATTTGCACATGTATCATTCAAAACAAAATCATCTCAGCATGAACTCATGTACATTCCCGTTCTCACATTAGTCAGCAAAGAAAACAAGCTTATCACCCGCTTGCACAACCTTGCCTTCCTTCATTCCTTTCCCGAAGCCAGAAACCCTCAGTCCAACATTTTCCTCTCCCGCAGAAACGGCAATCTCCGTCTTCATTGCCTCCAATACGACCAACACTTCCTCCGCTGAGTTCACCAGATCACCAATCCTGGTTTTCACCTGCCAGACAGAGCCAGACAGAGATGCAGTAATATAGTTTTGCGTTTCGAAATCATCTGATCGAGTCATATGAGACAAGAAGGCGGATGAAATAAGACTGAATACTCACCAGTATCTCCAACTTGCATGTCTATTGCACTGCCTTTGCTTTCTTCTTTTTCTTTCCATTCCTTAAGAAGTATTTGCTCTCTGTCATTGTCGCTATTGTTCAGTACGAAACACTTTGGACATGATGATTTGCATTCACCTCGCTTCTTCGGACGCTACACCATGTTCCTGTCGCCGCTTGAAAGCCGTTATCTCGTCCCTCATCGAAGCCACGAGATGTACATAGTCCTCCATCGAAAAAGTCACCGGCTCGATCTATGATGTCATGAGTAGCATAAGTTTAGTACAAAACTGTAAAGAATCATCTGCTACTACTTACCTTGAACGAATAACGCCCGCTATCAAATTCTTTTTCGATCTTCATGACTCATAATGAGCTACAGACGTTTCAGCTTAAGAATCTATAAGTACCTGTGTGTATTCCTCTTCGGTCACAGGCTCAAACTCAACCTGAGAGAACATGAGCTAGCGATTATGCCGATGGGATTGAGTACTCGCCTGGTCGAAGGGCTCCAATAACCAAGGTCGATCGGACGCGAAGTTCAATCCCTTCCCCCATGCTTGCCATGTCCTCCCAAATAGTTGATAACCTCCTGGAGATTCGACAGGATATATAGCCGCGATGAGACCAGCGATACCGACAGCACCCTCCGAGAATAACATGTTTAGAAAGTGGAGGGAGCACGAGCAGACTGAGACCTACTCGGGGCGTATAGGTCCTAGATGGGTTCATCTTCTGGCTGACTAGTCGGCACCGAGGATCAATCTGCCGTACGTCTGTTAACCACGCACTTCAATAATCAGGACGTATTGTACTGACTGGAACGAGGAAGGGGCAAGCGAGATAGAACCCGACTCCAAATACCAGCTGCAGATTGAATCAGCATTTTCCACCGTGTCATTTGTCAGAATTACCCATGACGAAGACACGAGTAAGCGCAGAGCCTCTTCCGCACCACCTTCCACGCCATTATTTCTGGCCAGGTATTCAATATTACTCGGAAGATAAACAGCGTTCTCCCTCGTAGACTTCATGTAACGTAGCAGAGCTTCCTTGTTCCACTTGTCATCAAGGACAATAGGAAAGGTCAGCTTTCGCGCAGAAAATTTTGCATCTTCAAGGGAAGAAGGAAGAGACTCCTCGACGTCTATGAGAATAGAGAGTAATTCTGCCTGCCGTATTTGCATAGTGTCATAATGAACCTTCATCAAAGGGAGTGGTCAATAATCGACTATTTCTGATTACTTGTGAGATCCAAACCATTGTTGATCGAATGCACGGGGCGAATTCTTTGATTCCTGCAAAACCAAGCTTTCGCGCTGACGTTTCGAAGGCATGGATATGTGCTCGAATAGAGAAGTCAAGCTCCATATGGCCATACTCAACTAATATCGCAGAGTCACCGGCCTAAACAAGTCATGTAAGTACGCTAGTCAGACAAACGGCAAGGAGACATATGCGAAATAATAATGGCCACCTGTCTGAAGACAACTTTTGGCTTTCCAGGTAAAGCGGGTATAGTGTGCAATTTCGGGTCACGAAGAGCTTGACCTTCCGGCGAAAACTTGAGTAAGTCGAAAGGAGATGCGTTGAAACCAGAGGAGATTGCGATAACAGTTTCAAGCCATTTATCACATAACTCTTGCAGACGGAAAGCGTCACCGTAAGAAATCCGCTCAAACCGTACCGAGTCCCCGGGTCGAAGTTGCCCGATTTTCCATCTGGATAAATCAGTACGTACGTGTAACATTGAACACACTACGATACTCACTGATCTGCGGTAGCGATGGTCGAAATGCAGAGGTAGCCACCCATGCTCGGCCCTTCATTCGTGAGAATAACGGGTGTATCTCCATTCAGGTTCACTGATCCACGGGCGTAGCCGTTGTCAAGAATATTGGAAGGATGTGAGCCGCCTTCGCCACCATTTTGCCTGGCCCATTCTAGTATTGGTTGGTCCCTGTCGGATGATAGAGAGTCTGGAGGTTCGAGTCGAACGCCCATTCTGTTGCTCGCCGAGCTGACTTTCCAGTCTCGCCGGTAGAAGGCTTCGATGCCGGCACTGGTAAGGTACTCGATATCGTCGTGTGGGCCTGGAAGAGAAAACAGAATCCATTGCGAAGGATATTTCGGGATAAGACGTTGTGGAAGAGGAGAAAGGACATGAGCGGATGAAATCGATGAGCGTATCTGTAGTACGTCGCTTGTTTGCAGCGCTCTGCCCTTAACGAAAGCTCAGAATAAATTGAATTAAGTTTAGAATTGATTAAACACACCTGGTAGCCTCCTAAACCCATCGACGTTGACTTCGAGCCAAGATATGTCGGAATACCCGGGAAGCCGCCCAAAATCGAAATATACGCGCGTAGACCTCCACCAGACCCCTTGCAACCCCATCTTGTCCAATCGTCAATCCGCCAACAGTAAGCTTTGATCCCGCAGGCACGATAATCTTGCTCCACATTGATACTTCTCTGCCATCGATCAACACACTCGCCGGCGCACCAGTTACAGCAACAGCCGCTTGGACATGGAATATCGCAGTAAACATCGAGCCACCTTTCACTCCGCTAGTGCTGGGGGGGATGACGAGCTCAAGCCCTTCGCAATCGAGAGTATTTCCGACGATCGCATTGCCGGCTTGGAATGCGAGCTGGTCCATAGGACCGCTTAAAGGAATTCCTAGACCGATGTCTCTGACAGGCAAAGACTGAACCGTCGCATTTATCCCTGGAGAAAGTACAGTGAAAGCGCTAGGTGCTAAGGGTGAGAATCAAGAAAGCATTTGATGATAATATTATTACCTGGGAACATATGAGACACCTCCGTTATCGACCCATTCCGTTGTTGCATGTCCGCGTCTGAAAACGGACTCCTGCAAAACTTTCTGAATGAACGGAATATTATTCGGAGTGCCTTTTATAACAAATCTATCCTTCTTTGACTTCTCGTTCTCGAACACATCTTCAGATAGAACGGTAGCAAGTTTGTCTATGGCATCTTCCCTTGTAGTTCCTTTTACAACGATCTTGGCTACCAGTGGATCGTAGAATGGCGATACGACCATTCCAGTCGATACCTACGTAGGATACAGTTCGAGTTTGATGCTCGACTAAAAACTGCTTTCCAACTCACCCATGAGTCGACCCGAATGTCCTCATTTTCAAGAGGAAATTCGACATGCTGCAAGAGTCCTGGACTCGGGGAAAATCCAGTCGCGGGGTTCTCGCAATACACGCGCACTTCAATGGCGTGCACATCAGTCGGGGGCAATAAGAAGCGTTCTTGGTCAAGCAAAGCTGGCGAGAGGCCGCGCACTTCATTTGGTATTTTCGTTCGTTCGCACCCGCCTTGCCGAATCATCAGCTCTACAATGTCAAGACCCGAATAAAGTGTCTCGGTCACTCCGTGCTCGACCTGCGATAAATTTGTGAATTATGTAAAACTAGAAATATGTTTGATCTATACCTGGAGGCGCGTGTTCATCTCGAGGAAGTAGAATTTTCCAGTCTTGTCATCAACAAGGAACTCAACCGTACCTAGTCAACTTCAGAAATATATACAGCGAGCACGAAATGAAAAAGGCCCACCAGCAGAGCTATAATTGATTAGTTTTCCTAATCGAACTGCTGCATCGTAAATGTTCTTCCGTAAGTCTATCACCGTATTCAGTATACTAGTGAAAAAGAAGAAGAAAAGCCCCCGTCAATCGCATACCTTGACGTTCTATAAGAAACGGGCTCGGCGCCTCCTCGATGATTTTCTGATGTCGTCTTTGTACGCTGCATTCGCGCTCTCCCATATGTATGACATGATCAAGACCATTTCCAAATATCTGCTCCAATTTCTGAGCTGCGAATGAAGATCCGAATACTAGGGACATACTTGTACTTCGATATGACGCGAGGAATCGAAGAATTTCTCCAAGAATATGCCATCGTTGTGAAAAAGGGTCTGAGGTTTGCCAATAACTCAGTATATAATATGTAAAAACTTAAGAGATTAAACTAACCTTCGCTCGCTGCTGTGTCGACAGCACATTTGTCCTCAGCTGCCCCACATCTCTGCACACGACCATACCCATACCGCCTCCTCCAGCTGTCGCTTTCAGCATTACCGGATACCCAATCTCTTCCGCCACGTGCTCCGCCTCTTCTAGATTTGCTATCAGCCCATCGGAGCCAGGAACAACAGGAACTTCCACCTTTATCGCCAAAGCGCGAGCGCGGTGCTTCAAGCCCATCTCCTCGATGACGCTCACGCTTGGCCCAAGTAAAGTGATACCTGACTCCGCGAGGAGCATGGCGAACTGCGCATTCTCCGAGAGAAACCCGTATCCCGGGTGCACTATTGTGACGCTCCTTTCGATGCAAATGCGCACGATCGCAGAGGCGTTGAGGTATGCCTTCGCGTTTTCGTTCGCGGTGCGTTCCTCGTCCGACGCTGGAGTGTTCAAAGGAACAGCCTCATCGGCAAGGAGGACGTGCGGCGCGGTTGCGTCAGCCTCGGTGTACACCGAGACGGTGCGCACGCCCAGACGCTTTGCTGTGCGGAGAATGCGTACGGCAATCTCGCCACGATTGGCAACGAGGAGTTTGTGTTCTTCAAGAGACATGGGCGATTAGGCTAGGTATGTGCGAGTCGCCGACACGAAGTCAAAGTTCCACACAACTAGCGGAGAAAAGATTAACATATGCGAGAAAGGACGATATGAAGCTACGTACCATATCGTCATGTAATTCTCTCCAGAATGAGCACGAGACCAGATGACCCAGTAGCATCTCGTCAGTCACGTGGTGTGTGCGAGAGATAGAAGGCCTTCGGAGAGATAAGCGTTCTAAACTAGACGCTCTGGGAATGAGAACAGACATACAAGCGCGTGATTTCAGCCCAGATAAGCCAATGCGATCGTCATCAAATCCACAAAAAATTGTGCTATCTCTTATATTCATATGATTCATACGGAACGTCCTTTAATATTTCTGCGATGATTCCTTTGACTTAGGCGAATCCGGCTTTCCTGTTACTCTCGTCAACGAGACGCTTCACTGTCTGCGCGATTTCGACTGTGCCCTGAGTTCAGAAGACCGGGGTTAGGTATGCGGGATCCTATTTTTGAGGCGGGCACCCTTACCGGAGTGTCAGAATGGACGCAGATAGACACCTCTTCCACGCCCTCTCCAATGGGAAGTGTGCCACTTTTAGTCGTCACCAGGCCTTCAGCCAACATCTTCTTGACCTGTCATGACAGACGCGCGATCTGTAAAGTACGAGGCACAACATCGAGAAAATTGACGTACCCGCTTTTCAACCTCTTCCAAGGTGATAGGGTCATGTTTCCTGGGCGCACATAAATCACCTCAATCTCGCAGCAGAAAAGCCGACATGAGACTTAATACGCACTTTGTGATCAACAAAGCTCCCTCTGGACTATATTCCAAGTCTGCGAACCATTCTGCAAAGTATAGGAATCATCGGAATCATCATGGAAGATAAGAGAAAACTGGATTTAATCACACCTGCGATGAACTTGACACCGAGTTCTTCGGCGGCCTTCTGATGACTCGTGCCAGCTAGGCCCATAAAAGCAACATTGAAAGTCTTAGAAACGCCAACGACTGCACGAGAAAGCTCCGGAGAACGAGCTGTCTGGCTGTAGACGGCGCCATGCGGTTTGACCTAGAATGTTATGAAGTCAACTTGGTGCGGGTCAACTCTGAGATTCACATACATGATTCATTTGCAGTCCATGGCGTTGCAAGAACCCAAATAAAGCGCCGACTTGATAGATGAAGCATGAAGCGAGCTCATCCTGTAGTCAAAACACCGTTTCCCGTCAAATACATACACAAAAGGATGAAGTAGACAACTTACAGGTTCAATTGCCATCTCCCTCCTTCCAAAGCCCTGGTGGTCAGGAAGAGACGGATGAGCGCCGACGCGAACACCATTCTCTTTGGCGAGAATGACCGTCTTATCCATTATCATGAAGTCGCTGGAATGATACCATTAACTTTGCGAAAGCCTTCACAAAGATAGAGACACTAACGACGCATGGAATCCGCAGGCAATATTAGCGAGATGTATCGTCTTCATCAGCGAAGTGTCGTCACCCTGAGCAAGGATTCAGCAGTAACTTTTTATTCACGAGAGAAAGGATTGATGACAAATACCATGCTGTACAGAGAGTAACCCTTGAAAATAAATGAACTAAGCGCGAAAACCATCGCGATTCACGAACGCACCTCCCCCATGTCGCAGTTCACCGTCGCGCGAAGAGGCATGTTCTGCCAATGCAGCACACCTAATCTCAGAGTGGATGTCTACCTCGACGGAAAATAAGAAGGGACACGTGTGACTAGAACGCCCCACGCCCGTTTTGTCGAGCCGCGATGCCGAGATTACGTACGTGATGACACACATAGCTGGACCGAGCATTTGAACGATGCCAACATCTTCAGGCTCCTACTTTACTGGCCTGCTTATTTTCTGGATAGTCGTGGCTGACTTTTCATAATGAATAAAAGAGCAGTTTTGAAGGCTACAACGTGCTTTGGCGATTTCAGATCTCGCGAACTTCGAGTTAATGCTGCATGATATCTAGAACGTGCCGTATGTTCTTTCTATTTTGCTCTGCTGAGACTGACTTGCGGTCGCAGAGCTCTCGTCTGACCTGGCGACTTACATACATATCGTCGCGACGTACGACACGCTGCTAGAGCAGAACCTGCTGTGCATCGTCGAGCCGTATTCGGTCGTCCAGGTCGAGCATGTCGCGGAGCAGGTCAAAAAGGGCCAGCAGATCTTCGAGGCGAAGTAAGCCATCTCTTCTCATATTTTATTACATATATCTGTGTGCTGGATTCGTGTTTAGATGTCACTCACAATCGATGAACAGAGAATCATCGCTCAAACGAAGGCAATGGTCGCGTGCGCTTTGCGAAGTAGTGAATGTCTGCTGGTCGGCGTACTAATGATAGGCAATGCGTGAATGTCAGTTCTCGTTTCTTCTCGTTCTATGAGCATTTTTTGACCTGCTACTACACCATCAGCCGCAGGTACTACTTCGAATTCATTTCTTCCACTGAATTCTAAGTTCATTACGGAGCGCAATTGCTTCCAAGCTGCGCTCATCGCCCAAGCATACCATCGCCGAATCATCGCTTCCTCCATTACTCCGATTTCTATCGCCGCGAACTTGTTCTGAATTTATCTACGTCTGCGAATCGATCGCTCTTACACACCCAATTAAGCAAAGTCAAGAGTGAACTGGACCCTGCGCTTCCGAGATGAGAGCTGAAAGTGACGAACGCGGCGCGGATGTCGATGGACCTAGACCCAGCCGAACGCTTAAACTTACGCAGTGAGAACAAAGTGAAGAGTGGGAATTGTGACGCCCGAACGAAGCAAGGCACACCTCCTGGACATCCGACAATACGTACTCGGGGAAAAGCGCGAAACGAGCGCATACATATCCACACTAACCCGGCCGCTTCCTCTCCTCTCGTCTAGATGCATGCTGAATTCTATGCGCACACCGTATGCCATTCTCGCTCGCTGAGATATATATTCTGCAGCCTCTCGAAACAGTGTGAGCGTGGACTCACATAGCGCTCGGAGATGAGGGATGCGTCAGGTGCCTGCAATGAAACATCACGTTCGAAAAATCTTGTTCTCGTCGTTGTCATCGTACTGATAGGCCTCGGTATAATTCTCCAGCCGCGGCGTAACCATGCGGCCAGACAAGTGGCGGCGTAGACTCATATACGCAGTTCCTGCGGATCGCGCGGGCATATCGTGCAACAATGGAAAAAGACACGCTGCGTTCACAATGCACGATTCCCGGTTTGTTCTGCAGCGAGCGATAACCATGATGGACGCATGCATCCGTAGGCGCAGCTGACTGCGAGGTTGAAAGTTGGTGCTCAGCCTGATGTGACTAGCGAAGAATGGAGTCGGCTTGTTGGTGCTGCATTGACTCAGAGTGAGCTCTTCTTCGCATCGTTCGAAGCACTCTGCATGTTCTCAATAGAGTTGTCATTCGACTGCGAGGGGCGTTCCTAAGAATATCTGTAGCTGCGATCAAATCCTTCAGGAGACGACAAGAGCTGATTTTCAGTATATAAGGCCACTGGTACGTCTTTTCCTATCCATCTCATCCACTGCAAGCACCTTCAACTCATATAAAACAAAGAATTATCATGGAATATTCCACAGGACACGGAATTGGACGAGGCGATCGCCAATACGGTGGAGACGTGCCTCTTAGTCATCGAGGAGGTTCTCTTATGGCTCGCGGGGCGCGTGGAAACTCGCCTTCAAGATCCTCCGGACTGCGCGCGTCTTCAGGAAACCTCCACGACAGTGTCGAACCCGGAATCGGTGCAGAAATGCAGGTGGATTTCGCTGCACGAGACAAGGATTCAACCTTGCAGGCTCTCAGATTACTCCAGGACGACCGCGACCATCTTGCTGCACAAAAGTCTAATTGGGAATACTTCCGACGCACCACCGAACAGATTGACACCCTGGCGTCGTTCATCGGTAAAGTTGAAGCCGACGAGGTATTTGAGTTGAGACGCGTCAGGGATCGCAGCAAGGTGCATGAGGGCGAACATGCGACACTCCAGAGACGCTGCAAGGAAATGGAGAGCAAGATTAATAATGCTGAACGCACTTTGTTAACTATCAGCCAAAATCTTGCCCAAGCCCAACAACGCTCTGCTGAGTGGGAAAGGAAGGCGAGAGTGTTCGAGGGCGAAGTTGAACGCCTCATGACTGCTGTCGATCAGGCAGATCAAGCAAGTGCTCAACTCGATACTGATTACTCACTGGCTAAGCTTCAACTCGAGGAGCGTGACGCTGAAGAACGTCTGCAAAAGGTACGCTGGATTTTTGTTTTCAATATCATTGATATTTATGTTTTTGTTCGCGTACAGGCGTTTGCTCCCAACACACCTGCGCAGTCCGCCACACGGCTCTCGGACAGGGAACAGGACGCACTTGTCTCCTGCTTCCAGGTGATGTCGGCCTCACACCCGGATCGCGTCGTGCGCCCAGGATTTGGGAAGAACGGCGCCGCGATCGCAGTTCGCAAGGACTCATTCGCACTCAATGATCCGAAGGACGCCGTTTTGTACTACTACCGAGTCGTAATCACTCCCGGTGTGGTCTCTTCGACTGTTCGTAAGCGGGTACTTGAGCAGCTTGAATCCACACAGGAGGTCGTTCCGTACCTTCGTGAGATTGCGCGCGACTGGACGCTGGGGCTGGTTTCCAGAAGCCGCCTTCCTGCAGACTTCTTTGCGACGATTTCAGAAGGATCTGAAAAGGTTTACACGGTCAGGGCTGTCGGACTGAAGGAACTCAGGTCTGCAGACCTGAATCGGTAAGTTTTCATATTCTCGGATTAGATAGGCAACTGACCTTACTTAAAAACAAATATCTCTAGGTACCTGAAGGGCGAGGATGTAAATTATATTCCTCTCCCGATTGTCTCTGCCTTCAACCTTATCATGACCACGCACGCCTCGCACATGGGCATGCTCGGCGAGAAAGCTTACTTGTTTCCTTCTTCCGCTTTGGCCGAATATCCGCTCGCTCTCAGTGCAGGTCTCGGGGCATGGAAGGGGTTCTCCACTACCGCGTTCCCTGCATACGGGAATCCGATGGTCAACATGGACGTCTGCGCGGGCTCGTTCTATGTCCAGAGCGCGCGCCCCAGTGACGCAATGATCGAACATCAACGGACATTGTACGAGTCTAGTAACCTCCAGAGCTTTTACCAGTGTGTCTCTGTCGTAGACGAAAGAGCCCGCGCGTGCTCGTGGATGGAACGCAAGTACGCGCGAAAACTCGCGGAGGATGTCGGCTGCACGACGCGCCCGAGGAACCCATACATCCTCTTCCGCGCGGACTTCGCGCGGGTTCACCTAGGAGTGGGATATGAAATCAGGGGACAAGGAGGGAGAACTAGTGGTGAGGACCGGGAGAGCGGGCCGTCCGTCTCGAGGCAGGCAAATGCGGGATGGAACGAGATGAGCGTAGAGGAAAGGCAGCCGTGGATAGAGCGCGCCGAGCACGAAAAGAGGGTGTACGCAGCGAGGTACCCCACTTATATGCTCCCCGGTATATTGCCTCCCTGTAGTGCTCAACGACCGCAATAGGCATTTCCTCAACAGCTTTACAAGCTAAGTCAAACAGACCAGCCACTTTGCGGATGTTCTTACACCGTATATCGAAATCATATTTTGGAAAGAAAACACTATAGCATAGTATATTACATCTAGACGATATGCAAAAGGCATTGCGCGAGGACTGTGAGACCAAGAGTTGGAACGGCGGAAAATGAGAAGGAGCGAGAGATCAAGATAGAAGGTATAGGGCTCCCAGAAAAAATGTCATGTGGCCTAACACTGGTGGCTGTGTGCCCACCCCCGTGAGAATTGATTGTGATGGTTTGCTCTCGCAGCTCTCCCTCTGCACATTGGAGCATAAAAGAGCACAGATTAAGTATTACTTACACATGCTCTGCTTTCCCCTTATATGTGAATAGCTTACTTATCCAATCATTGTTCACCATCGTCATGATCCGACACGGAAGGGCAATCCATCAAGACAACGCAGAAGTTGATGAGTACGGAGGCCTTTACTGATCCAATTATCTCAGAGAGGACCCCCGCTGTTTTTGAAACGCGTCTGCCTGACAGAAAAAGTGCCCCACCTTTTCCGAAGTAAACATGCCAAACTTGCTCGCTGTCCCTGTCGCCATTCGTCTGTTGCCAAAAGACGCCCTGGCGCGTGTGCGCTCCCCAGCCCCAACAGTGCTAACGGCGGCGATCTCGGAAACATTACAGCCAAAGACGTTAACGCTGCGACAGAGGCAGTAAACGACGCCTTCAGTTTCCACGTGCCCCTCCGCTTATCTTGTCCTCATATTTCTCTACTGAACGACTCCCTGTGCATCAAACTTCCTCATATCACGAAGTTGTGGTCTTCTTTAGGACTTGCGTCAATCTAGAATCTGATATGTCACAGATAACAACGTCTAACAATATCAACCTGCACTCAAATGTACTGCCTACGATCGCCTTTCACCAACCACTTCCAGTGCCATCGACATGTTGCACTCTCTTCCCGCCTCAATCCGTGCGCTGACCAAGGATGCCTCAGGTGAGTGCACTTTTTTCATTAGACGATGCTTGTGTTCTCAATCTTCCGTACAGAGAAAGACGTTGAGGCGGCAACCACTGTCTTAACGGACGCTTTCAAGGATGGTACGCCTACTCTTACTTCTTAATAGCTATGCTTTGAGAGACTCACGTACCCGCAGACACATTCACCAACTTTCTAATTAATGGTCACAAGTCCCTCCTGGCCGACTTGCAGCGTGCTCAGGTCAAGGCTGCCCTTATTGGGGGAGAGGTATACGTCGCCGAAACTGAAGCGGACGGCATCATCGGCGTCGCCATCTGGTTCGGTCCCGGAACAGAGCTTCTCGGATCGTGAGTCGTGCTTGCGCGCTCTGCCCTGCAACATACTGATTCCAATACTCGAAACTAGTGAGGGCCAAGCGGAGGCCGGCTTTAACCAATTTATGGCTGACCTAGGCAGCAAGGACCCAGATATGCCAGCTTGGTGGATGGGATATGTATGCTGCTTCTGGCTTTGTTTGTCTTTGCATTCAAGGCTGACGGTTCGATATTTTAGTTCATGCCCACGTACGACGCGTTCATGTCCGAGAGGCTTGGGGACCCTAAATACAAGTATACCGGCTGGCACCTCCAGCTCTTTGGTGTCCTTTCGCATTACCGGCGTCGGGGTGTCGGCACGGCGCTCATCAGGCGTACCGAGGAAGAGGTGAGTTCGATCTCGTACCTTGAGTTCAGTGTTAATGTGTTTATCTTCTTCAGGGTCGCAAGAACCCGGACACGAAGAGCAAGCATTTAACAGTTGAGACCGAAACGGAAGGTGCAGTGAGTGAAACAATTTTTCGTTTGAGTTTAGACTGTAGAGTGGACGCTGATCAGGGTTGGATCGGGCGTCGTTATCGCAGTGCGCATTTTACAAGAGCGTCGGTTTCGTCGAGAAAGGCGAAACGGTCATCGAGAGCGAGAAAAAGCTCAATGACACTGTGCCGATGTGGTGTTTCGCGAAAGAGTTGCTCTGAAAACTTTCATTATTTCCTATAGTTGTTGTATATTTCCTCACGTGTATTTAAATAAGTGTATATAGTGATGTATTGTCCCGGGTCAAAACCTTTCAGATCATAACAGTATAAAAACAAGTTCATGTGAATCGTTTCATATCCCTTATGTAAGTTTATATAACCACATAAATGCTTACATATACAGGTGGATTTAATATGTTACGAACCAACTTCACTGGTGGTGCCGTAGGTCTCCAAGCTGTGGGCCTTTTTTGATTGAACTGACTTATTGGTGGACTTCGCCGCACTGGGGTAGCTGTCGAGTGAGGGGCGCTTCATGCTCTCGACGTCGATGGGCGAACCTCCGTTCACGACCGTGTAAGTTCGACGTCGCGCGCGTACAACGCCAAAGTTTCAAGATATGGTTTCTTGCCGCGCCGGCTTCTTGTATTGACTCTTGCGGCGGAGGTGAATGAGGTCGGGAGAGTTGCCGGGCGCGAGGTCAACATAGATGGCAGTGAATCCGGGAAAAAGGTCTCATAGCATGGCTACTTACAGGGACAGCAGGCATTGTGTCGTAGACTGGTCACTCCACACTGTCGGAAGCCTGATTGTGCGCTACGAGTCAAAGTGTTGTGTCAGTATCGTTAATGGAAGAAGAGGAATTGAAGCAACGCACCCTCCATGTTCATCCGCCTCTCCGGCGAGCCACTAACCCTTCTTCTCCTTCCTCTCGCCCAGATACCCGTGTCCTTTCCCTCTGCCGCTCATAACGCTCGCATTCGTCACGCTCGTCTTCGCTCGTCTTCTCGGTCGGGCGATGCCACGTTCCACCTCTCCCTCGACAACCCTCCTCGCATGCTTCCCAACGCGCTCGCCTTCCGCCTGCTGCTATCGCCGAAGCTGGTCTCACTGCCGCTGCATCTTATCGGTGCTGAAGCCAACGGCCCCGCCACGCTCGACGCGGTAAACATGCGCTAACGGCAGGACACAGAAGGACATCGAGGACAAGCAGCTTGCCTTCCACACCGCGTATAACGACCAAGTTGACGCCGGAACTGGTGAGCGCACGCGCACGCGGCGTCGCTGGCTGTTGTGATGACTGATTTGGTCGACAGTGAAGTTGCGAAGCCGAGATGACGAGGCCGAACGCGGGCGCGAAGCTGCTCGCGTTGCTCTTCGTACGCGGTGCTGGATCTGTGAATGGCGATGACGGAGTGCGCGCGCGAACGGTGACTACTTCGCGTAGAGTTCGGGCGCGCTTTGAGTGTGTATTGGCGCATCAGACGCACGCACGAGCGGGCGATGAATTGTCGCCATGCCGCATCTTCCGACAGATCTGATTTGGCGCAGATCGAGGGCCGACGACGATGCCCGCAGGGGCGCTGGAAGACGAGCTATCCCCGTTGTTGCAGACCAACTTGCTTCAGCGGAACGGGTCGACCATCTCCAGCTCCTCGAGCTTCGCCTCCTTCGGCTGGCCACTATTCGCATGAGCTTCTCTCTCCACCTCGACCGCGCCCGTAAGGCCCCACGCCGGCCCGCGCCCCTTTTCCTTCTTCACATCCTCCTCCCATAAACTCCGTACCATTTCTCCTGCTCGCCGTCTGCCAAACACCGGCGGAAGATAGTCTGTAACCACTCTGCGGCCATGAGCATGCCGCCACCGAAAAGCGGGCTCACATAAGCGGCATCCACTGTCGTAGGCGCCAACGTAGGTGCGGATGAGCGATGCGGATGCAGGGGTGGCGGGACAAGTGGCGGGTAAGCGGGGTCCGTGTACAGAGTCGATAAGCCGTTGGTGCCTTCGCAGGTGAGCATATCCCGGATGAGCGGTGAGATCGAAGTGAGATAAGTAGTGACTGTCGTGCTGAGTTTGAATTCCGCTGAAAAGTTCTGCGGAGGGCAAAGCTGAAGCTATAAAGAAAGGAAAACAAAGCGGGCTTACCTTGGCTGACCTACATCCAGAAGCGATGCCAACTCCGTGTACAGTATCCCACGCTGCGACCGTCCCTTGGCCTTGCGCCAGTCATTTACTACATTCCCCAACCACAGCAATGAGCTCGCCGACTACTGGTCCCCGCAAGCGATATCTCTTCCTCACTGACGAGCAGTTTGAGAGAACAAAAAGCGTTGCAGACCTGGATGAGGATATTAGTAAAATAACGTAGAATGGAAAAAAGAAAGACAACGAAATGCACCTTACGCCTCCACTTTGCACTTTGGTGCAATCCCCTAAAGGATATCGTTGACGAATGAGTTGAGAATCACCATTGCCTTGTAAGAGATACCGGTTTCGAGGGCAGACGAGGCCCTGTCAGCTCAGCCTGTCAAATAACGAAAGCTGAAGAAAAGCGCACCTTTCTAGATGTAAGACGCGTATGCCCCTTTTCCTGCGGATGCATTCTTGGACGTCCTGGCAGCGACGGATTTTGCGGGCACTCAGAAAAGGGATCCAGCAGGGAAAGCAGACTTGAGTGTCAGTTCGAGTGAGTCTGGCGTTGATTCGCGAGTGGGAAATCCGATTTGCGAAATGGCGGGATGACCAGACAGAGTGGAGAACGACAAGGGAATGGTGGCCGCAAACTTCGAGCCCGCAAATACGTAGTAGTAGTGATGGTCGGACGGAGTTTGAATTCTACTGAAAGCATTACACTTTCGCCGGGAAAGCTGCAACACCTTTTATGGACGCATTTCTTGACATCTCGCTACGAAATCTATTTTGCCATGCAGGGCACAGCCCAAGATGTCTATAAATGTAGCTTTCACTATACCCTTCGGTTTTGCTAACCCACGTTACAATTCGACAAATACAAGCAAATAAAGAAAAGTAACAATATATGCCGATCTTAATTACTTATTTTGGTCCGCTTGACTAATTATGTAACAAGCGCTGCTGCCGCACTCGCTCACGCTGGTACACTGAGGCCTTTGCAACACAGGCAGCGCGACCTACTTTTGATTCCGCTGTATTGTCACGTAGCGCAATAGCAAGTCCCAGTTCGGCGCTTTGGTCCCGCTTGTCCGCGAATGTACAACTGTATTCCAAGGTGGACCGCATCACGGAAGTCAGAAGGAACAAATTTCGACCCTCTTCCCGGGTGTGCAGAGCAGAACATGGTAAGAATCTATTTGACCTGAGACTGCTCGGTATTTAAGCTTCTAAATTTCAAAGATGGTGACAGACGACATCGACATGAAAACGCAAATTGAAAAGGTGCCGGATGAGACCGGAAATACCGGAAATCGTGCGCGAAGATGTATGTGGACAACTTACTAAAGTGTGTTCATGCCAATGCACATCTATCGTTCTCATGTAAAATTCAGACAATATTCAATGAAGTCCTTTCACATTTTGGTGTTTGTTCGTGATACCCGCTTTTGAATGAATCTGCATAGTAAGCACATTTATCAGACTGAGATCAATGTAAGACCATGAAAGTATGAGAGCACAGCGACCAATTACAAAAGAATCCATCAATTAGAGCGAAAGCAAGACCTGACTCTTCGCATCAGCCCCACTGGGCTCATGGTTTTCCAATGGCGTTTGGATATGGCGCAAAGCGTCTTCTCCTGTTCACGTCACCCCGAGAGGAAAATAATCTATTCGCGGCTGCTCGAGCGCCTCTTGCGAGGGATGAAGACGACACGACGACAGCATTCCTTGAGGTTGTGGATGAAGTGAAGTCGATGCGCGCATGCTTCCCTGCTGTTTGGGTAGCTGCTTGCTTTTCTTTCTCTTATTCTGCTGTTTAGCTATACAATAATAGCGCTCAAGACAGCAAGTTCCGCCAAGTTTCTGAACACAGCGCATCCCCATCATCGACGGCATTTCATGATATGTTGTTTTCTTTTCTTGTTTACTCTACGCTGTTCAGAATTTCTTTTATGCAATTGAGTACCTTCATCATCGAGGTAAATGGCGCGAACACATCATGACATTGGTGAAGCGAAGTATCGGAGTATTTTACAGACAGTTTCAACTACATATTCGTACATCTTGCCGCTGATAGCACAATAAGATCTGAGTACCTCGTTTCTCTCGGACACTGCAACCGGCACTCAATGTTGGCTCTGATGGCCATCGACTACCTCGACTTCAACCCTCTTGCTGACCGAGGTTAGCGTAGACGAATGCGCAAAATAAAGGTCAACGTCATGAACCCCTAAATCCCGAGTGATGAATGTAAAAATGACTGCACGTCCAGCCTCTCCATCCATATCTTCGATGCTATATTTGCTCAGTAGCAGACCGTCTCCGTGAACATCAGCGCTCGCTGCGGCAACGGAACTGTCCAGGCAGCACCGGACAGTGAACTGGGCACCTATGCCGTCTACCACATTGGTGGCGCCATTTTGACTGCAGCCAGGGATCTCGAAGGAATGGTTTACGACTGTGGGCACGTGAAGAGAGAAAGGCTCATGCGAGGTCGTGTGTGTAAGAAGCCTACGTGCTAACGGCTCTAGAGCGGCACTCGAGGACGCACCGCGCATATCAACGACGACATTTCCTGAGACAATGACAATGCGACCTGCAGGGATGTGATCAGCATACTGGAGGGATTTCTCTCCATATTCGCCGAGGGTTCCTTGGATCCAAAGGTCGTCAGGATCACGGTCCGTGCTCATGATGATGGAGGCAAGGCAATCACAGGCTGCCATCGCAGAGCGCTCAGGGTTCAAGTCCCCATTTTCGCTCAGATGTGTTTCTACTCTGACGTCCACCCTCAGCTTGGTCGTGTCCTCCTCATTGGCGCCCGATAACAGCCATAATGCCTGTGCTGTCGCGTTTCCGACGCTGACGTGACCGAAAGCCACTTCGCAGCGGCTGCCAAGTACAGTATTGATCCATTCCGGAACGTGCGCCCATTGTATCTGTGAAATAATATTGGGATTACTGATAGCGGACGATCGGAGCAGGTTCAAAACGCATTCGCGGAATCCGGCAGGGGCCAATTCCAGTATCGCAGTAGGTCTCCAGAATTGCCCGTCAGTGCCCGTCACTCCGTCACCCTGCATAATATTGTCCACTGTGCCAGGCGATGTTCCGGTGACTTCATATAACCTGGTATTCCGGTCTATTGCTTCATGCAAGTACTGTTCAGCTAGCTTATTACCAATACTGGGGCCGGCAGTGCCATCGAAAATGTGATCGTTAGTCGTACTGAAGGGTTTTGATTGACCAATGTACACATGGCAATAGAAGGATGTTCTCCCACGCATATCCTTGTCGACTACGCGAAGAGTTGCATCGGTCCCATGGAATGGGTTGTTGCAGAGTTGAAATTGTCCACTTGCATCAACGATACCAACGAGGTACGTTTCATTGATGTACCCGAAAGGCTGCTGAACTAACCAGCTCATCTTGGCACGCATTGTGCCAAAACTGCATTGCAGCTCAAGCATGGCTGCTTGGTCCATGCAGTTGACGTGACGGTACAGACTTCCATAAACGCCTGACTCATCTGCTGCGATGTAGTAGGATAGTTCAAAAATTCCACCCCATGCACCAACATTGAATGCAGATGCACCTGTGACGAAATCAGAAACTTTGTGTTAATCATATTAGCGAGGCAGCCCATACCTGAGATAGTGTCATAAACCTTATTCGTTTGGAAGAAGACATCTTCGGTACACATATTATACCACCCTAAATCAATAGATGTGTCGTCCAGCTCTGATGGATGCTGCTGATGAAACTAATGATGAGTGAGATAATTCCTGTAGCTTACTTCACAGATTGAACTTACCGTTGGAGCAGGGTGCCCATGCGGCGAGTCGAAGTCTTGCTGAGGATCAGATAGACCTGCAATCAACGGTAACATGAGGAATTGAATAAACAAGACAGCTTATAGTGAAACTCACCTGCGACGAGATGGAGACTCTGTTTTGGAAAGACGTGGCGAAGAAAATCGACAGGAACACCATTTTTGAAGCCTCGATGAAGGTGTTCTGAGATCCAGTAGAACTCCAACCTTGTTACGCACTTTCCCGGTGGGTAGCATTCAACGGCGTGGTCCGATAGCCTAAGTTCCATCCCCCATGCAACATCCGCATTCCACGAGAACGGCTTGGAACTCTTGTTGGGTTCCATGATATGGACTGAAACTAGGATCTCGCCCATCGACTCGATGAAGAAGAAACCACTCTTCATGACTCTGCTGCCATTTATTACTCCATAAAGAAGACACTCTGCACCGAGGAGCTCGATATTGAGCACTTTAATGGAAACACAGAATGAAGACGAAGAGGGGACAGAGGAAGTGAAGTCGTACGGGAATATGTTCGGCTGAAAGGAGCCCTTGTCGCCATCATTCTGATTCTTGTCTCCATCCCATAGCCGATGCTGACCAACAATGAGCTCGCCAGCAGAGTTGCGAATGGGGTGGCCAGAGGAGGCATCAATATGCAAAAGCTGGAACTTGTAGAGCGATTTCGAGTACGAGAATGTGTATTCTACGTAAATAGGATGATCGTCAGTCTGAACACCTCCCTCGACCCATTCGTTGTCTGCAGAGTGACCTCGAAAATGTACAGCGTAAACGGCTTGAGGCTTTGGCGGTGGGTTAGCATTCGTCTTGTTATCGCCACTGTATGGACAGGTTTGGTATGCTTTGAAGCTGGAGCTAGCATGAGAACTGATGATATATATGAATTCGCCTTCCGTGCCGGAAGGTCCAGCACTGTCTTTGAGGCGAGCGTTTCCAGTCGCACGCGGATTGATGAGGTTTGGTATCAATACCCATTCTCCCCGTTCAGCGCTAAAGGATTTGAGGCTTAGCGCCTCGTTGGTTTCGTTTATGATCGTTACATAGCACGAGAAATCTGGCATCTAAGAACTGTCAACTCAGATGTCTGAATTATTGCTAAATCAACTGACCTTCGTATCAAGGAAAAGCGGGAAGAGATGATTGGTTCAGACGAATTCGACTGAGCTGTGGAAGAAAAGCTGATGAGTGCATAGCCTTCTTGAGAGTGCAGACGTTGGTGGGTATCATTGAGGAACGTACTGTAAAGCCTCAGTCAAGGGTAGCAGGAGCGCTGTAGCGTCTGGGAATTGGATGTTAGACTAGTTAATATAGTTATTGAACAGCAAGCTGGAAGCAAGGTAACGGGACGAAGACGAAGAAATGATGGTGCGTTCGGCTTATAATGCGTGAACCTACGCTCCCTTGATCCTGCATGCCCGCACCTTACGCAATACTGGAAGTTCGCTCCCAGGAGAGAATGACAGTCGTATTACCTTCATCGCTGTCCAAGCACCAGTAAATTGCTCGAAAAATGGTCTATGCAAAGAACGCACCTCATGTGAAGCTCAACCCACGTCTTGAGGACATAATATCCGATTCATGTCCGCACAAGTCGAACTTCTTGGCAGGAAAAACGTACGCGTAAGATGCACATCACTGCAGAAAAAGAGAGACAATTACTTCAAATGAAAAAGTGCACCCACCCCTATTATGCGTTCATATTGCACATGTGAATGTAAACCCAGATTCATTCCTGCTGTTCTGTGCTTCGTTTGCCACATCGTCCTGCATCTGCCCCTGCTTCATCTTCCTTCCAGGTTTCAATGACGAACGTTCGACGGCTCCTCATGCACCTGCTGATCTTCTCCTGAAACTAGAGTGCGAGCATGGATGCGAACATGGTAAGCACAATTCCCGCTGCGTGCTCATGACTTCGCGATTCTTCTTTTCAAGACGTCTACTGCGGCGTTGATGTCTTTATCTATAGGGGCATCACAGCGCTGTTAGTGCTGTTGGGGCTCTGAGGTGCAAGCACACACGTACGAGGGGCGTCTTTCGTCAGCAGACGAATAGCGACAGGCACCGCAGGCGAACTCGGCATTTATACGGCGGTATATCGGATACCAATATACATGTCTGGGGGCAGCAGACTGGGTCTCTTGTTCTGTCCGGCAGTCACACGCATTTTAACAACAGGGGCAGTTTTCTGAGTGAAATAAGTGGGTTAGTGTAAAATTTGTCGCTGTTCTCCTAGACCTCCGCACTCATTAAGTTCTGCGTCGTCCTGATAATCGTCCATGATTGTCATTTCGTGTCGAACCATGTCAATGTTCTGCCAGCTTGATTGAGTTCGGAGAGGCCTGAGAGTGCCAAAGTGATGATGTCAACATGCACATAATACGCGGCCATGTGCCTCCAGACATGCATAGTACGCTCTCGGTCAGCTCGAGCTGCTCAGAAAAGAGGAGGTGAAGCGCAACCGCGCCGCCCTTCAGCATGATATTGGCAACGCTGACGACGTACGGATGTGCGTCCCCAAGCCAAGGGCCGCGCTAAGCACCTTGCCTGTACACAGAAAGTTTCGCATGCCTTTGTGTACGAATGTATCGGCCTTGTCGAGAACGAGAGACGCATTCTTCGCGTTTGCCTACGCGCTCGGGCCCGATGGATTAGCAAGTTTGGCGAGTTCATGGCGCAGTGCAGGCACAGTTGTATATTTCTGGAGAGTCAGAACATAGGCGACGACAGGGGGTGCGCAGACATTGGTGTCGGTATCCAGAGAATGCAGAGCTTCAGAAGAGCGCGGAATATGCTTGAAGACTGGGCGGCGGACAAGTTTGGTGAGCTCATTGCGCGTCCTACGCAAATCAACAAGAATAATGCAATAAATATTACGCTCAAATTCGCCTCTGACAACTGTTGAGTCCAAAAACACGAAAAGCAATAATGAATGACGAGCTCAATTGCTTGCCTTATCGCGGTGAAGCCGTTCCTAATGTGGAACAAACAAACAACAACAAACTTAGCTGTCAGGTCTTCGCGGCTCCCCTTGAAGTCATCCACAGTACATATCGTGACCGAGCGCTCAGCGTTTACTGCGGTCACCGCGCTTCTCGGCGATTTTGGAACCATGTAAAATTATCTTCAGCTTCTAATGTGGGCTTCACTGGACTTCCCGGCACAAGCTCCAGGCCATCATCACCAGTGCGATTGGGAGCACTCGCGCGGCGTCCCTCCCATATTTCCCGAACATCATCACCTTCCTCCAGCTCATCGGCGAGGATTCGGAATCCAAATTGCGTAGAATTACGATCGCGGAGGCTGACGGCGCGGTCACTTTACGATCTCACTTCCCGGACATGATGATGCAGACGTTCGCTGGGCGAAGAAGTCTGCGAATGATCGTCTTCGCGAAATTAGCTTCCTTTTCTTCGGTGCGATGAGACGTACAATTCGGCGAGGAGTTCGCGCCGTATCTGCCGAAGGTCGTCCCGGTGGCTCTCATCAACAGTCCTGGTCAGGATAAGCATGGCGAATGTGACCTTTTGTGAGTCGCACTTTTTCGTACTATATATTTCCGGAGATGCTGACGAACCTCCTCCTGCAGTCAGCTTCAGTGAGGCTGCTCAGCTCTTCTCGGCGGGCGCGTCCACGACTCCATCACTGTCGAGAGCTGCGATCTGTCTGGCAACGTTCACATCGTCCATGCGCGGTCGCTCGACGCGGAGAACAAGCTCGAGGTCAACTCTGCCATCGCAGTCGAAAGGAGATTGCGCCCGACACGTTCGCAAGCGCAAGCCGCCACTTTCCCGCCGTTCGTGGGACAATCGGCACCTGAGCTCTTCGGTCTGCTGGCACAGTACTCCGAGGACATCCGCAAGAGCGCGCCAGAGAGTCTGCTTGGCTCGCGGTCATCATCTCGGGCGTGAAGGAGGACATCACGCAATTCGACCTCCACGCTGCGCTGCACCCGCTTTTTTTCATTTCGCCCAACTCTGTTTCAGCCAAGTACAACGCGCTCGACAATGCTGCCGGTGCTGTCGCGCGCATGATCGTGCGCAACGCTGTCACCATGTCGCTCGCCGATGTGTTACTGCTCATCATCGACGCGTTGCCGTTGATAACGACTACGTCGAGGACCGGCCCGTGTTCTGCGCGCTGTTCCCCTTGTTTCGCACACAGCCAGGTGTGCTCATCCGGTACATCGACCAGCTGCTGCCTGTGTTTTCGCACGTGTTCGACCCGAACTGGCCTGACCGGCTTGGCGACGAGACGCGCGCAGGGCTGCTCAATCTCGTGGGCGCGCTCAACGCGGAGAACTCGTTGAAAGTCCGCGCTCCGGCCATCACGGCGTTCGCGACCCACCCATGATTGGAAAGCACGAAGGATTGCGCGTCACCTGTTCCACCGCGTTTGCAGAGCGCTTGAGGTGCACTGAAGCCCGCATCGTATGTCGCGTTCTGCTTCCATGCCGACACTTTTTCTAGACTTCGCCTGGTAAGTCTCTATTCTTTTTGTTACTCTAATTTGCTCATAACGAATTACCAGTGTCCAGAATCCCTGCTGAGAAAACCCCTCACTCGGGTGTTCTCGACAAACTCCGACGTCGCCGCCGGCCGCTTTGAATGCATGCTGGTCCGCCTCGCCGTATTCAAGACGAGCATCGTGGACGCACCTGGCGCGTTAGATGAAGCAGAAAGGAGCGGGTTAGGCTTCGAAGGCACGGCAAGCCTGCCGCGGCAGCTTGTGACGGAGTGATCGACCGCGCGCGAGGTGAGTACACATGTCCCGCTGTTCGTGTTTCCGTGTATGTGTTTTGACGAAGAGGCGCAGGGTTGACGACGTCGTTCTTGTTTCTTTAAGACTGCCCTTGACCTCGGCTCTCCCGCTGTACGCCGATTGATTATCTCTTTCTTGAATGCCTTCGACTTCCGGGAGGTGCGCTTTGCTGGGTCACTTGTCCTTGAGGCGCTTTTGCGATGGAGTCTCGCACGGCCCGTGCGTGTCGTCCCTGGCGTCGAGCAGCGTGGGCTCATTCCTTGGGAGATCTATTTGCGCTGCTTGAGCATGCGAGCGATTTCAGCAAAAACGAATTTCGCGGCGTTCGTCAGTTTACTTTCGCAACCTCCTGTTCACTCTCCTCGATTTGCTCACCCGTCGTTTTGCCATCCGACTCCTCTGGTCTCATCCCCGCCCACTCTTGCGTCTCTTTAGGTCAGCTATCGTTTGGACTATCGCTGGTGAACTTTCTACTCGGCATATGCAGCCTACTCCGCACCCCCCACACCGGCGAGCATCTCTTGCTATCGTATGTGCGTCTGCAAGTTGCTCAGGCACCGCCGACCGCTCCAGCGTCCCTACGCCTTCTCAGCTGGGTGCAGGGCTACCCAATCTCTCGCGCCGCTCGACAGCTTTGAGTGTCCGTGGCTCAATGCGAAAACGCGACACGTGGCGAGCGTCCGGAAAAACATGTGCATGTACACCATCTTATGCCCGAGTTGAACGCGCGGGCCCAAGGGATCCCATTTTCGTGTGAGCAATTGAGTGGGGGCTCATCGCACTCGAAAAAAGGCAACGGCGACCGTCTCGAGTCGCGTTACTCAGACACGTATCCCAAAAAGCTCGACCTTCCCCCAGGATCCCGTTCCCCGACGCTGCCATGTCTCCCTCGTCTACGGCCAGCTCAGCCAGAACACCAAGTCCTCGTTATTCGAAGTGCGGAGGTCGTCAGGTTTCCCTCACTCGCGGACATGAAGTGGGGCGAATTCGCGATGTTTGGCTTTGGAAAAGGCTGTGCTGCCCCCCGCACTGCAGTTCGACGTCACCGATAGTGCCCGTAATCAGTGTGGCGCGAAGCGGTTGATGCTTTCCTGATCAGACTCTAGCGGCGCGGGCTTCAATCGTCGCTCAGTCAGAGTCTGCCGTTCGCGCCTCCTCTTTCTCATACCATGCAGCAGTGGCCTGGGCAGAAGGAAGACATCCTCCGCAAGTTCAAGAAGGACGTATAGAGGGCGCTGCCTCCGTTTGGCTGGGGCATGACTCCGGTTCTGGATTGACGGGAGGATACTATTGAAGGTTTTCTGGATGTTTTCTGCCACCTGTTATACGATCGTGGATAAAATGGATAGGACCGAAACAATGTTTAGGAACTGCAACTTCCTACCGGGCCAATGTCGCGTGAAGCTCACGCACTCAGGCGTTTGCCACTCCGACCTTAGTATCAAGAAGGGCGCGTTTCCCAACAAAATGAAGGCGGGTCTCGTTGGCGGACACGAGGGCGTGGGCACTGTCGTCGCGATCGGAGATCACTCAACGAACAGGAAGGTCAGCGTCGGCGACCGGGTGGGAATCAAGTATCTGGGCTCTGCATGTTCGAATTGCGAACTGTGTTTGAAAGGACTCGAAAACTGTGCGTACTTCCGCAATACCCTTGCTTGCTAGAAGGCTGATCAGCTGTGGGGCAGATTGTCTAGAATTCAAGTCAACTGGGAAAGAATATGATGGGACATTCTGCGAATATGCTGTGGTGTACACAGACTACGTTACGCCTATTCCAGAAGCGCTCGAAAGCAGCGCTGCTGCTGCGATTATGTGCGCGGTAAGCAAACCTAGCTACCGTACGTATTGCTCATTTCTCATACAAAAAAAAAACGTGTAGGGCGTCACTGCTTATAGCGCTCTGAGGCAGAGTGACACGCACATTGGTGATTGGATTGTAATCTCGGGTGCCGGAGGTGGTCTGGGTCATCTTGGTATGTCATTAATTTGCTTCAAAACTATGTATTTCTCACATCACGCTGGAAGCCATCCAATACGCCGTCGCGATGGGCCTGCGTGTCGTTGCTATCGACGCAGGAGTTGCCAAGCGCGACCTCTGTCTCGAGCTCGGCGCAGAGAAGTGGATCGATTTCCTCGAGAGCACGAACCTCATCGCGGACGTCATCCGCGCGACTGAGGGCGGAGCTCATGCCGCGCTCGTCGCGGCAGGTGGGAGCAGCGCATACGAGACCGCCGCAGCGTATCTGCGCCGCACGGGCACGCTACTCGCCGTTGGCCTCCCGCCTGGCGCAATGATATCGGTTCCCGTCCACTTGGTCGTCGTGCGGGGACTAACAATACGCGGAAATTTCATCGGGTTCGGTGCAATTCATTATGTATTGACAAAGTAGCTAATACGATGGATGATGCTACAGTACTCGCCAGCAAACCATCGAGGCTGTCAACATTGCTGCTGCCGGCAAGGTCAAGTGCATTTACACCATCCGGGGGCTTTCAGAGCTCAACGAGTTTGTTTGCTTTCGTACGTTCAAATGTGAGACGATGCTGATTATCACTACTGCAGGGTCTATGAAGAAATGGAGAAGGGTCAGATCTCCGGAAGAGTTGTCCTGGATATATACAAATAGTATGTTAAAAGTCTAAATGAAATACTGAGTGAGCGCATTCTTCTTCACTCGCTTTCTATTTCTAAGCTAACTCGACTTCTCAAAAGTGTATAATATCGTTTCTTTCTTTTGCTCTTGTGCCCAGTGTCATATTCCGTTTTGCGATATGAATATGAAACAACTAAAACTAGCTCATTGCATATGTCGCGGCCTGCAAGCGAATATCGAACTCACAAGCGCCCGTGTTTCTCATTGTTTACGAAAGGGTTAGGAAACTATGTATTCGTGGATCCTGAGGACGAGGAAAACTACAGGAGCGAGAATGCCGACAGTGAAGCACCGCGATTTTAGCAGGCTGCATAATTGCAAGGAATGATTTTGTTTCGTGATTTTTGTAGGCGTGCTCTTCGCACGTGAGCTGCAAAGATATAAAATGAAGATAAAGAGGGCGAGGTAAGTGCTGGTTGCGAGGTGGACGTAGTCGCGCTAAGTATGAGCATGAATGGAAGAAGAGACCGAACCGAGATTCGTGTCTTTGGAGTAGAGGATTTCGTCGACACTTGTCGCTATGACCGGTGGCGCCGAGGAAACTGAAAATAAAGGGCGAGCAATAATCGAGAGATTCTCTTCGAGCAATGTCTACGATTGTCTTGTGTTATACCATTTGCTACATGTACATTGTCTGGAGCCATGGTCTTACGACGAACGGAGGGCGCGAGACTTGGGCAGTAACGAGGTTTGATTTGAATTAAACCGCAACTTGATGCATCCATCTTATTGTCTTCAAAAGCCTGCCGTTCAATGCATGCAGGATGGCTCCGTATATACTGATCTAGCAGGAAAATCCGATACGGAAATGTAGAAATGTATCGCAGCAAATTTAAGTTCAAATCGATAAGAGGCTTACAACCATGATCATCCGACTCCTTTGACGCCCTCCAACGCAGGCTCATACACAACCTCCAGAGCCTCCTTCCCATCATCTTTATACAAATATCTCATTACTCGCAGATTCGGTCAGGTCGTGCCCTTTCTTAACTCCCAAGTCATGGCTTTTCTCGCTCTTGAACTGCCGACTCCTCCAATAAGCGCCTTCTCTCACTCCTGGTTCTCCCCTGGTTTATCAATCTCACATTAACAAAGGTGAGCTTCCGATCCAAAAATGTCTGAGCTGGGCTCGAAGGTATACTCTGAAGCTCGGGTCGATTGTATGGACCCGGGCAAGTGTACACGCCGGGATACCCAGAAAATGCGACACGAAGCTATACGAAAGGACGCAGCGCGAACAAGACGTCCTGGTTGGCCATGCATTAGTCCATTGAGACACACTCGCTCGGAGACATTGGGCCGTAGCCGTTTAGCTTCATGCAAAGCTGACACGTTAGTGTGAATACATGGACGTTGGAAGCCCTTGAAGGCTCGACGTATGCGGATTCGTCCGGCTCGTCCGGCTCTGCTTTCCTCTTCATTCCCTGCCCAGTTAGTGCAGCATCGGGGCTGCCTTTGACAGCAGACGCGGGATCATCGGTGATATTGACCTCGCCTTCTTCGTCTTCCTCGTCGGTCTCCGCATCAAATACTTGGCTTTATTTTCTGTTGTCACTCTTCTCGTCCCCTCTTTCGTAATCGCGCGCATCACAGACAATGGCGAGCGCCTATTACGAAATGAATGTACGAAAGAAAAGCAGACGTGCACGTGTTCCTCTTTCTACTCTTTTACGAGCCGCTTGATGAGATTTTTACCTTTTCGTTATCACTTTGTTGTACTCCTTCTACAAGCCAATAGGTGAAAGAAAGCACTTTTATGGGCAATTTTGGTGTGCTAGAGAAAAAGGACTCACCGCAGTGAGGCTGCCTGTATCCAAGTTTTTACAGAACTTCGGGTCATTATTTCTGGAGATGATGGCCCGGGCCTACTCTGTGCTTTGGCTTTTCGAACTCGCACACCGAACGCTCTAATGGCCTGCGCAACTGTTTGGTTTGGGAATGCAGCACGAGTTCAGCAGTCTCTGTACTGCGGTGAGATGCTATTGGCGGTGGACCGCGGGGTGGTCGTCGTAGTTGAAGGAGAGAGAAATAGCTACCTTGCTTAGAGCGCTAACCGTTTCATTCGCGTCGATTTGGTATTCTTCGTTCTCATTGTGCAAGACCGCCAACTTAGTGAAGAGGCTCTGTATGTCTGTACTAGAGCAGAATGGGTCGTGTTGAGCGATATCGGGCAGCACTCATGGTTTCGGTTCTTGCCGGACGGCGCGACGCAAATACGCCGTCTCGCGGACCGCGCCAGGCCTCGGCGCGACAGCTATCTCGGCTCTCCGGGGGACGCGTGCACTGAATACGAGAGCTGGCGCATTCGCCAGTGCGGTCGACAAAAAACTGCGGCCACGGGTCTTGTATTTTCTTCAGGACCAGCACTCACGCTAGCGAAATTTTGAAATACAGAAAAGCGTAAAATGCATTGCAGAAGAAAGAAACGGGTCCGCGGCCTGCAGTATGATGCAATAAAAATCGAGGGTCTTGTTTCTGTACATAAAGAAAAGAAAAGTAACGATAATCTCGAAGAATATTACTAGAGAGGGCTGACACCAATAAACACTTTGACTCGGGCCAATTTTGCTAATCTCGACCCTTTCATGCTTAAGCCATAAGCTTGGCATATGTCATTCAATACAGGGACTAAAAATTCAGGCTTAGAATATCGGCATTACGAGAGGAACGTGCATACATACCAGTTGCCTCGGCAAGTTCTTTTGGTGATTTCGAGAAAGCGACGTCGTCGCCCAGAGGTTCGCTGTTGCGCAAGGGCGGCACCAAGTATTCGCCGATACTCACCACGTTTGAGTTTACTCGGCGATAGAACTCGATTTCCTTGCTGAAGCGGCATGAGCATACCCCGCAGACAGAAGAAGGTAAAGCGGCTCACCTAGTAATTCAGCTCTTGCAGGTTTTCTGATATCTCCGCGATGCATTCGGTATGTTCGTTCAACGTCAGGTTCATCTGGTTTATTTAAGCCCCCTGCTCGTTTATCTGAGCACCCTAGAGATCAAGTACAACACGTAAGTTATCCTCCGACACGAGGACACAGCAATGAATTTGACGTAAAAGCTGGCGTATTGCTGCTATAATCTGCGCATTGTCCGCCGAATTGTTCAGAACAGGAGCAGACATTATTGCTCTAGCGAGGGTGGGAAAACCTAGGCTAGCGACCAAACGTAGACGAGAAACAGAGGTTAGATAGATGAGACCCGAGTTCAAAGGATGAGCCACGGTTCCCACGAGTCACGACGTCGCGTCGCGCCAGGCTGAGAAGAATAGGTCCTTAGTGACAGTTGCAGTCCCGTATCCATCGCCGCCAGCATCGTGCCCGACTCTGACTGGAATGCTGAAGATCGAGCGCCGTGTCTCCCTCGAGGAGGGCCCTCGGCTGCTGCGCACGCGCGCGATTACCTTGGACATGCTCTCCGCGCTGACTGTCTCGACGGAGACAAGCACGGGCTCATCTGGAAAGTCTCCATGGTCGACAAGCGCATTATCGAGGCCTCCGTCAGCACGGCTTGCAACTTTGCAATCCGAGGCAGGCCAGATTTTTCAACGCGGACACGGGTATTGCCGCGAGCCCGCTTACAAAAGAGGTCGAGCCGCACAAGATTATCGTTCCAACTGCAAGTGCGGCCTTTTCCACGGCATCTCGGACGCGAAGCTCAAGGACCCGCTCAGCTACCTCCCGCGCTCGACTCCTGAATGGCGCGGCGAAGCCGTTCCTGAATGCGCTTGACAGCGGTGAGCAGAGGCACAAGGACGTGAAGGGCAGAATCGTCGCCTATCGCTTTGAGGATTGGTGGACGACGCACGGTGGCAGTATGGAAGGCTGGGCACGGTCGCCTGGCAGCTGCTGCGTGGCGGCATCTCCCCGTGCACGCGTGCACGCTCGCGCTCGCCACCAAAGGCCTCCGTCCAATCATTGTCGTATTTCACTTGGCTCTACGTCGCCGTTAAGCCGCTCGTCAAGCCCACGTCAACACCTCCTTACGACGTCTTCGCGCTTTTCCTAGTCCTCTTCGTCGACGCCATCCTGATGCTGGGCGGCATGTTCTTTGTCCATTGTGTCTCTGGCGACGCTCTCCCCTCATGGCTCATGGTCGCAGCATATGCCCTCAACCTCTTGCTGCCGTGTCCGTCTTTTTATCATTATCTTCAGCCGACCGCTCGCCGCGCCGAGTTCGCACTTCGCCAAAGATGACATCGACACTCGTATGCCGTCAGAAGACTACGCTTTGGACGGGTGTCAATTGGATCCAGTCGCTCATCAAGCGCGGCATCCGCATGACGTTCAACGAGGATGATGTGTGAAATCTTAGCATTACTATGCAAATACGCCCCGTCTTCCGCGAATTCGCCGACCTCAAGCAGTCGTCGCTGATGTGGAAAATATGGGCCGCCAATTCACTTCATATCATGTACGTTATGGTCCCTAGATTATTTTAATATACACTCCGAATATATTTTGATGCAGTCTCGACTTTGTCCTGACCTTCTTCTCTCTTCAGCTACTCTGGGTCGTTCTTCCTCAAGTAGTGTTGCCGTGGTTTGGTTTGGTCCGGTTTTTAGCCTTTTTGCTGAAAACCGAAACCAAACCTCCGGTTCGGTTCGCAGATTTTGGCCAAACCGAACCGGAACCGACCCAAACCGTTTGGGTCGGTTTGGTTCGGTTTTTTATTGGTTCCAAACGGTTTAGCATACAAATTTCGCAAGAAAGCCAGGCAGACATATTATTTTCAAATTAGTACTATGTCAGTAGCATTGAGAGAGTCAAACCTCAAGTTTTGACGATTCGAGTGAGCCAAGATAGAAATTTGTTATTAAATAGATGAGGTACTAGCACCGGCGTCGATCTCCATTTCAAAAAAGATTGCTGGCCCCATAGCCACCACCTACAAAACAGCAGAAGTTATTCCAGCCTTGTACCTGTCTTCAGGATTTGGACTGGCATGCTTGCCTACAAGAAGTTGATACAAAAAAGGAACCTTAATCAGAGCTTAGAGTGTCTCACACCATAAATTGTCGGCGGGTGCAGCTCAAAATAAATTGGCCGGTTTGCGGTTTAAACTCGGTTCTCAAGCGGTTTGCAAAAAATCAAAAAGCTGAAACCGCAAACCGAACGCGCGGTTCGGTTCGCAAATTTTGGCCAAACCAAACCGAAACCCCCAGTTTGGTTCGGTCTCAAACCAGGTTTGGATCGGTTTGGGACCAAACTACGGCAACACTATCCTCAAGTGTGTTTTGCGTTCTCTTTCGTCTATTTTGTCATTTGCCTGGCAACTCGACTTCAGACGCATTATCGACGCGATCGACACTTGCTCCCCTGCTGCGCACGCGCGGGTGTACCTTTTCGCCGCGCTTATATTTGGCGCACAAGTGCTCAAGTCTAAAGCCGACGTGCAACATCTCTGGTTCGGGCGCCTCACTGCCGTACGAATCCGCTCGCAACTCATGAGAGGGATCTACGACAAGGCGCTGAAGTGCAAGGATTTCTCTGGTGTTGTGAACGCTGATGCGAAGGATGCGAAGGTCGACGGAAGGGAATAAAATCAAGGGTGGGGAGAAGGCGAAGAAGAAGGAAAAGGAGAGGAAGGGAAAGGCGGATGATCCGGAAGCAGGCGCAGACGTATGCAAGATCGTCAATTTGATGGCTGGTAACGCGAATCGAGTACGATAATTCCTCGTCCTTTGGCACTATTCTCTCTCATTTGCGATTCTCTATGATGATTTCCGCGCTCGTCTCCAGGATTTATTTCATCTACGATGCTCCTTTCGGTAAATCCATTTGTCTATCCTTTTGGTTACGTTTCTAAGCTCCTTGTAGAAATCGTCATCGCGTGTACATTTCTTTACCAGCTGCTCGGCTGGTCCGCCTTTGCTGGATTCTTGGTGCTCTTCGCCGGACGGCCTTTTAACAGCTTCATCGCGAAGCGCGCAATTCGCATCCAGAAAGGCGTCCTCGCCACGCGCGAAAAATGCATGGGCGTGCTCAACGAGCTTATTGGCGTCGTACGTACACTCTTTCTCTATCATATGCTTCTGCTCTCAATGATGCTCACAGGGCGATCTTCTGTAGGTCAAGTTCATGAAGTTCTTCGCGTGGGAGGACTGATGGATCGCGCATGCGCTCGACATGAAACGTGATGTTTGCTCTGACTATTGTACACAAAATATCATGCTAGTTCCTTTTCTCATTCCGTTCGCGAAATATACAAATCTGATCAACGAAAGGTCGGCTTCGGGATGTTGACGGACTCGATTCCGTCTGCGTACTGGCGAAGGTAGACAGCCATTGTTTTATCTGAAACATATGTTCGTTGATCAGCTTACTTGTATGACATTGCGACAGTAAAAGGGAGAGGAGGATAAATTCACAGATACTAATGGTCTCACGAAGCGAGGTCTCCATATACTTGGGCATATCCTGAGCAACATTACTGTCAGTGAAAGAGTCAGGGAGAATTATGTTCACTCACGGCGAACTTCGCACTGCCCTCAAGCCATGTCTTGATCTCCAGCGCATCATTATGCGCATGCGTCCATAGCATGCCTATAAATTTTATATTGTCGTTGAAAAGCTGAAGGCTTTCATCGCCGAGCCGTTCGAGATTCACGCGTGTCTCCTCGATGTCGCTAATCGACTTCCTCAAGGCCTCGATACGCGCTCGTGTGAAGCTGATTTCCTTATTTTTGGCTGAAAGAAGCCAGAGAGGGGTGTCAGAGTAAGAAGGAACGACGTGTAAGCGAAGAGAGGACTGACAATCGATGCGAATGGCGCACTCGATAAAGAAGGCGATGGATATGCCTGCAAAGATCAGACCGCAGATCTAATCTACTTATCAGGCACATTCGGATGAAGGACGTAACCCGAGGGTCGACTTACAAGGCCAACCGGACCCAATACCAAAACCGCGAGGACAGTCACAGGCAATACGCCAACAACGATAAGAGTTAACTTGGTGAGTTCATTGTTGAGATTAGAAAGCTCCTCTTTCAACTTCTTCAAGACCTCATCCAAGCCTTTGAGCTCTTTGATGTCCGCGGCTTCCTTTTCGGAGGCCCAGCCACTGAAAGAACCAACAAATGTATTAAATTGAGATTTGAGTGTGTCGAAACTTTTCATGATGCCATCAGAGTCTTTGGAGAAGGTGTCGGCGTTCTTCCGGCATTGAGGGTGTCAGATAAAGCACTGGGTAGAAACTAATTTATCATATGAAGGAGCAGACCTTAATGAATTCCGTGATTATGGCCAATCTCTTCTCCTTAGAGATAGATTTATCGTTGCAAAAAGGAATGACAACCGTGTCAAACTCTTACGATTTCCTGCATCAGCACACTCAAGGTGACATGATATAGAAGTCTGAATCGGACTTACCCTTCCCATAGACAGACATCTTGACAGCGAAATCCTTGCTTATGTGCACAGTACGGAGATAATCCTGCAAGGGGTGGGAATAATCAGAGAACAAAGCCGCACCATGACCGAATGAAGTGAATGACATACTTGATGCAAAAGTTCAAATCTCGGGACGAAGGGTCCCTCTTTCGGTGGAATATTCTTCGCATCAATCTTCGCCAGCTCTACTGTAAGCTTGGTGAACATGGTTTCGATAGCTTTGCATGCGGCCGACGCTTTGGTAGCAGTGTTTTTAAGGTGCTCAGCCGCTTCCGGAGATGTCATCGTCTTGGCCACGCCGAGGGTAAAGGCAGCTTTCTGCTCATCCGTCAAAACCGGCATCTCGTAAGGATTGGAGGCAAGAACATCAATTTCATACTGGGGAAGCTGGTCAATAGCGTTGAGGACGTCCTGAGGTTTGGGGTTGGATCCGAGACTCTGCTCGAAGCGTGCAACGACAGACTCGTACGAGGGAGGACCATCAGAGGACATGTTGTTGACTGAGCTGAGCGTGCAGCAGCAAGTGTGGGGCACTGAGGCGAAGAGCGGATAGAGAAGAGGGAGACGAGGGCGATATACTTATATAGCAGAACAAGCAAAGCAAAGCTTGAGGAGCAAGAAGATCCAGCAGTGATTAGTGTATAATTCTAGTAGTGTGTGCTATTGACGTATCGACAAGGCGCGAACAGCGGCGTGAAGTCGCCATATTTGTTTTCTGAAAAGCATGACGAAGACGTCTATTCATGCTATCTGGTCTTGACGAATGTCTACTCCTTGTTTCCCTATCGATCAAGAACACGAGCCAGGTGGCCAGCTGTTGACGCTCATCTCCACGATACTCAAGGGGTTACCCCTGAACTGTAGACTTCAAAGTTCAAGGGCTGCCTCGATGAACTAGCAATGGGGTCTCCTGGAACAAAAATTAGGGAAGCCAGCTACAGAATGAGGCCTGTGGACAACACGAGTTACGCTACTGGTGCTCAGAGGTCCATCACTCACGATAATACGTTTGACGCCTCACGGAGAAGTCCGATTGAGCCATACGACGGTTTAGTAGAACCATCCTCGCGTCAGATGGACTCGACCGTCTTCTTGCCCCACTGAACGAACAAAATAGACTGGTGAGAATAAGTATATTCTGAAATAAAATAGAAAGTCGTGTCAGCACATGTACTATGCATAGTGTCGCAAACGCCAATCATTTTTCTACTCTTACAAATAGAAGAGGATGAGTGGAGGAGATCATCATATAAAAATGCGCTATACATGTGGGCGATGGTTGACGCAGGGCGAAAAGACATGGGCTACGACCGGCTTGGATATCGACATCAGAGTATGCCTGGAAACAAATAAAAGAAGGACGAGATGGCCCTACTTACCACCGCAAAGAAAACAAGCGGCCTTCTCAACGCGCCTACAAAGCAAGCCCCAAATTCCAGAGCCCAATCCTATCCCTCTTTTGTTCCCATCACATAGTCACACATTCCTTCTCCTCGAGCGTTGTCCCCTGTATGCATATTTCGTTCATGCTTTTTCCCGATGTACTGGCAATGTGCATTGCTTCGTTCCGGCGTCACAACTCCCACTCTTCACTTTGTTCTCACTGCGTGCCTTTAAGCGCTCACTTGGTCTAGGTCCGTCGACATCTACGCCGCGTTCATCACTTTCAGCTCTCATCTCGAAAGTGCAGCGTCCAGTTCACTCTTGATTTTGCTCAATTGGATATGTAAGAGCGATCGGTTCGTACACGTAGTGTGGCGACAGAAATCGGAGTAATGGAGTAGGTGATGAGTCGGTGGTGCTACACTGGGAGATGAGCGCAGATTGAGTCCCGTAAAGAACTCAAAATTCAGCCGAACGAATGAGTTCAAAGTCGAAACTGCGCCTGATGTGTGATAGCAGGGCTAGAAGATGCTTATAGAGTAAGAAACAGGAACTAACACGCACACATTCCGCGTCATTTTCACGCCAACCAGCACATTCACTGATTCGTCCTACTTCACAAAGCGCACACGACCATTGCCTTCGTTTGGGTCGTGAGTTTCTGATTGCAGATTTTGCGCGACATCCAGACATGAATCCAGCACTCAGATATGTATAATAAAATCTGAGAAGACACGGCTTACTTCGCCTCGAAATTTTGCCGGCCCTACTTGACCTGCTCCGCAACATGATGACCGAGTACGGCTCAACAGCAGGTTCTGCTCGAGCAGTGTGTCGTACATCGTGACGACATGCGTGTGGATCGTCAAGTCCGACGAGAGCTCTGCAATCGCAAGAAAGGGGAGTCAGTCTCAGCAGAGAAAAAATAGAAAAAGCAGACCGCCTCTGACGATCTCTGCGTGAACCCGAAAAGTAAATTAGAGAATACAATTGCATAATAGAAATAATTCTGCTCTTATCTTGTGGTTATCTCCCTGTAGAGCTATGGTTCTGGGACGCCTTTTCCAGTACTTGCGCAGCAGAACGGTACAAGACCAGATCGCGGCTGATGATGCCGTCAGGTGGGTTTTCGACGACCCAAAGATCTGATCAAGGATCTTGGGAGGAACTTCAGCAATATTATGGTTCATGATACTTCCTAGAACTGTCAGAGACACATGATAGCGGACAAAAGCTGGACTTGCCTGATAGAACTCTAAATGACGAGAGACGAAGCTCCCTCCAGCAAAAGTGAGGCTGAATTTGTGAACTGAGGTCACGCGTCTCGTTTCAAGTTATTGTAATTTCTCACGCTGCCTAATTGACTTTTACATCGAGTCACGGCAGGTCAAATACATTGGCAGAGGCCTTTTGAATACGTGCAAACGGTCTAACGACAATTGGGAGAATTTGCCACATAGGCATTGACGCGTATTTGTCCGCGCATATCTCAGGTACGTGACAGTAAGAAGTATGCAGCGTTCCCGAATCAAGTAATCTATTTCTTCGATTTGTCTTGCTTCCATCAGGAAAAACCTCCCCTGTCAAATACTGTCAAATACAGTTAGATATGCTTCAATTTCTTCAATTTGGCTCAGAATCTCTGAATTTCACTATCTGAACAGCTTTGAAGGATTTGAAGGATTTGAAACTGGTACCCCAACAATCCTTCAAATCCTTCAAACCCTTCAAAACCGTCAAATCCTTCAATTTCGCTATGGTATTGTTATGCAAATCAATTATTGCTTATGAAAAACAATCGCATGACACCGAATCGAACTCACGAAAGACCTAAACCAGAAGTACCGTTCATAACCATTACACTATAAATCCTTTTCTTTACTTCAAAAATGTAATACTATCATCGCTGCTCCCTGTAGCATCTAAATCAATATTTATTCAAGTCCAACCTAACCGGCCCTAAACGTTATCGAGCCGGCCCTACATGAAATTCAACTTGCCACGTCAAAGCAAGAAAAATTACTCCGTCTCTTTCTCTCTCGACATCACTACTGGCAGTCATCGACAACGACCACACAATCATATCAACGTCATCCACGCCCGAGTTCTACGTCGCGATCATGAGCTTTGTCGACAACGATTGCCTCGAGCCCAGTGCTCCATCCTGCTGCACCGCAAGACGCAGATGATCGTCGACGTGCTGCAGGACGACACGGACCCCATGGTTAGCGTGATGAAGTTCGACAAGGTGCCCACGGAGAGCAACGCGGATGTCGAAGGCCTCGACCAGCAGATCCAGGAGATGAAGGTGCGCGGCGCGTCGCCCTTGTGTGCGCCGCAGAATGCTGCTCACGCCTTTTTTGCAGGAAGCGGTCGAGCTCCCGCTCACAAACACCGAGCTGTATGAGGAGATGGGCATCCGGCCGCCCAAGGGCGCCATCCTATATGGCGTGCCGGGGACGGGCAAGACACTCCTCGCGAAGGCCGTCGCGAACCAGATGTCTGCGACGTTCCTGCGTGTTGTCGGTTCCGAACTCATTCAAAAGTACCTTGGCGACAGGCCGAAGCTGGTGCGGGAGCTGTTCCGCGTGGCCGAGGAGTACGCACTGAACATCGTGTTCATCGACGAGATTGACTCTATTGCACGAAACGGTGAGAATATTGCTCGCAGTTGTCTGCATGCGTGCTATTGTATGCTGAAGCAGCTTGTGCAGTTACGAGTCAACTTCTAGTGGCGAGCGTGAGATCCAGCGCACCATGCTCGAGCTGCTGAATCGACTGGACGGTTTCGACACGCATGGCGACGTCAAAGTCATCATGGCCACGAACCGGATCGAGTCGCTCGACCCCGCGCTCTCTCGTTTCGGTCGCATGCTACACGCCTCCTACGCTGTGCTCACGGTCGTGCTTTCGGTGGACACCAGCACACTGCATCCTACCTCACCCGGGCTCAAGAAACCCCTTTCTGGAACCCCATCTATGTGCATTTCTCTTATGTAGCCTGACGGGTTTTTTAGATGTAGTTACTCTTGTATTGTACAGTTCATTTCCTAATATTATATGCTTTACTATTATATGTGCTCCCCTGAGACGTGTCAAATGACCTTCAGATTGCTTCAGAATCGCTCAAAAAACTATCTTCAGAAGCGTTCAGATCCTTCAAATCCTTCAATTCCACGTGTCTTCAAAAGCTCTGTGAGTAGATCTGACGTTTTTCAGATCCGTCAAATCTTTCAGAAAACTGAACGGAATTGAAGCAAATTGACGGAATTGAAGGCTATCTGAGCCAATCTGACAGGGTAGGTTTTTCCTGATGCATTGGACCCAGACGCTCATTACGCGCGGCACCCGCACGACGCTCAACGAGGATGATGTGTGAAATCTCAGCATCACTATGCGGGTGCGCCCCGTCTTCTGCGCGTTCGCCGATCTCAAGCAGTCGTCGTTGATGTGGAAAATATGGGCCGCCAATTCACTCGATATCATGTACGTTTGGGGCCTAGATTATTCGGATATACATTCTGAATATATTTTGATACAGTCTCGACTTTGTCCTGACCTTCGTCTCCGTTCTTTTCAACTACTCTGGGCTGTTCCTCCCCAAGTGTGTTTTGCCTTCTCCTTCGTTTCTTTTGTCATTTGCCTAGCAACTCAACTCGTTTTAGATGCATTATCAACGCGATCGACACTGACTCCCCTGCTGCGCACATGCGGGCGTACCTTTTCGCCGCGCTCATGTTCGGCGCACATGTGCTTAAGGCTGAAGCCAACGTGCAACATCTCTGGTTCGGGCGCCGCGCTGCCGTACGAATCCGCTCACAGCTCATGAGTGCGATCTACGATAAGGCGCTCAAGCGCAGCGATTTCTCCGGCGTTGTGAAGATGGATGCAAAGGATGCGAAGGTTGATGGAGAGGAAGGGAATAAAATCAAGGTCAGGAATCGCGACAAGAAGGCGGAGAAGAAGGAAAAGGATAGGAAGGAGAAGGCGGATGATCCGAAAGCAGTGGGCAAGATCGTCAATTTGATGGCGTTGGTGACGCGAATCGAGTACGGTCATTTCTCATTCTTTGGCGCCATTCTTTCTCATTTGCGATTCTTTATGAACATTTCCATGCTCGTCTCCGGAACGTATTTCATCTACGGTGCTCCTTTCGGTAAATCCATTTGTCTATCCTTTTGGTTTCGTTTCTAAGCTCCTTGCAGAAATCGTCGTCGCGTGTACATTTCTTTACTAGCTGCTCGGCTGGTCCGCCTTTGCTGGCTTCTTGGTGCTCTTCGCCGGATCGCTTCTTAACAGCGCGAAGCGCGCAATTCGCATCCAGAAAGGCGTCCTCGCCGCGCGCGACAAACGCATGGGCATGCTCAACGAGCTTATCGGCGCTGTACGTACGCTCTGTTCTCTATCTTGTGATCATTTGCTTCAGCTCTCAATGGAACTCACAGATAAATATTTTGTAGGTCAAATTCACCAAGGTCTTCGCGTGGGATGACCGCTGGATTGCGCGTGCGCTCGACATGAAATGTGACGTTTGCTCTGACTACTGTACACAAAATATTATGCTAGTCTCTTTTCTCGTTGCGTTCGCGAATTCTTTAAATCTAGTTTACGAGAGGAACATCGACTGACGCGATGCCGTCTGCATACTGGAAAAGGTATACAGCCATTGCCTGGTCTGAAAAATGTGTTCGTTGATCAGCTTTCTTGCTCGACATTGTCATAGTGAGAGGCAAAACTGACAGATTCTGATAGCCTTATCGAGTGACTTCATCATATAATCAGGCCTATCCTGAGCAACAGAACTGTTAGCACTTGTTTCGAAAGAATCGTGATGAATTATGTTCACTCACAGCATCCTTCGCACCGCCCTCAAGCCATGTCTTGATTTTCAGCGCATCAGTATGCGCAGATTGCCAGAGCAAGGCCATGACAGTGATGTTTTGATTGAAAAGGGTAAGGTTTTTTGTGCCGAGCAGTTCGAGCTTCTCGCGTGTCGCCTTAACGTCGTTGATCTCTCGGACCAAGGCATCGATACGCTCTTGCTTGGCCTTGGCATCGTCCTTTTTGGCTAAGAGTAGTCAAAGAGAGGTGTCAGAGTAAAGAGTTGCCGGGGAAGAGAGGACTGACATCTGATGGCAATGGCAAGGCCGATCACGGAGACGGTGGCTATACCTGCCAAGGCTAGACCGCCGATCTAATCTGGTTATCAGACACATTCAGATGAAGGCTGTAGGTCAGCTTACAATGACAAACACTGCGAAAGGACCTGAAATTGCAGCCGCAATGGCAGTCGCAGGCAATGAGGCAGCAGCGACCGCACCAACCGCAATGAGGGCGATTTCAAGCTTAGAAATATCTTCATTCAGTTCTTCCAAATCCTTACGCACTTGCTCGAGCTCTTTGGTATCCCTTTCTTCCTTATTGCTGGCCCAGCCGCTGAAAGAACCTATGAACTCAGAAAATTTATCCTTGAGTCCATTGAAACTATTCATAATTGCATCAGAGTCTTTGGAAAAGGTTTCTGCGTCCTGCCAGAATTGAGGACGTCAGGTGAAGCACCGGGTAAAAAATAGAAGATCGCATAAAAACATGCCTTAATGAACTCCGTTATTTTGGCCACCCTCTGCGTCGTAGTGAGAGAGCCATCGTTGCAAAAAGGAACGATAATCGTGTCAAAGCCTTACGATTTTGTGCATCAGCACATTCAATGTGACATGATAGAAGCCTCAATCGGACTTACGCTGACCATAGACAGCGATCTTGACAGCGAGATCTCTGCTTAAGTGCACAGTCCGGCGATACTCCTGCAAGGGGTGGGAAGTCATCGGAAAACTCATTTTCAAAAGCTGCAGAGCGACAGAATAAAAATGAGCGACATACTTGACTCAAAAGTTCAAATCTGGGGACGAAGGCGTCTTTTTTTTCTGACATATTCTTCGCGTCGATCTTCGCCAGTTCTTTCAAAAGGACGTTGAACATGGTTTCAATAGCATTGCATGCGGCCGATGCGTTGGCAGCAGCATATTTAAGGTGCTGAGCCGCTTCCGGAGACGAAATTGTCTTCGCCACGCCGAGGGTGAAGGCAACTTTTTGGTCATCCGTCATAGCCGGAATACCGTGAGCATTGGAGGCAAGAATATCGATTTCATACTGAGGAAGCTGTTCAATGACGTCGAGGACCTCCTGAGGTTTGGGGTTGGTTCCGAGACACTGCTCGAAGCGTGCAACGACAGACTCGTATGAGGGAGGAACATCAAAGGACATGTTGTTGACTGAACGTGCAGCAGCAAGTATGGGGTGCTGAGATGAGGAGCGGAATAGAGAAGAGGGAGATGAGGGCGTTATACTTATATAGCAGAACAAGCAAAGAAAAGCTTGAGGAGAAAGAAGATCCAGACGAGCCGAAAGTGACGTGCATGAGCGCTCTCAGGACATTTACACGCACTGTTTTTCCTAGTTTTTCCATGCAATCCAGTACAGACATTCGGGATTCCAGGTTTTGTTCAGGAATCCGAAGATGCTTTAAAATGAAACATCTACGCACCATGACCCGGATTAAATCGAGAAACGTTGACGTGAGTTTCTCGAAGAATGCACCACCCACCCCAGGTCACTCCTCGATATCCTCCACAATGCCCAATGATCACAACATAGCGACTCGTCTACGAGTCGTGACAGTGATTAGCATATAATCCAAGCAGTGCTATGAACGTACGGACAAGGCACCGACACCGGCGCGAAGTCGAAATCTTCGTTTTCTGAAAAGCATGTCTAAAACGTCCATTAACGCTATCGGGCATTGACGGATGTGTACTCCTTGATTCCCTATCTCTCAAGAACACAATCCAGGTGACCAGCCGTTGACGTACTGGCATTCATTTCCGCGCGATACTCAAGACGTCACCCCTGAACTGTAGACTTCAAAGTTCAAGGGCTGCCTCGATGGACTAGCAATGACGTCTCCTGGAACACGAATTAGCAAAACCAGCTGCAGAATGAGGCCTGTGGACTCGAGACTCGCGCTTCTCGCGCCGAGAGGTCCAACACGCACGATAATAGGTTTGACTCCTCATGGAGAAGTCAGATTGAGCCATCCGGCGGTTCAGAAGGACCATCCTCGCGTCAAAGGGGCTCGACCGTCTTCTTTCCCCGCCTAACGAACGAAATAAACTGGTGGAAATAAGTATATTCTGCAATAAAATAGTAAATCGTGTCAGCACATTTACTATACATGATGGCGCGAACGCCAATTATTTTGGTTCAGCTCTTACAAATAGAAGAGGATGAGTGGAGGAAAGTATCGAATAAAGTGCGCTATACATGTGAGCGATGGTTGATGCAAGACAAAAAAACATGGTGGTATGACCGGAATGGATATCGTCAACAGAGTAGGCCTCGAAACCCAAGAGAAGGCGAAATAAAAGAGAAATAAAAGAAGGACGAGAGGGCCCTACGCACCACCGCAAATAAAACAAGCGCCCTTATCAACACGCCTCCAAAGCAAGTCCCAAGTTCCGTGGCCCAATCCCTTCCCGCTTTTGTGCCTATCACATAATCACGCATTCCTTCTCCTCGAGTTTCGACCCCTGGATGCCCATCTCCGTAAACGTGTTGTACCCCACGCCGCCGCGACCGCGGCCGGCGAGCGGTGGCGGCGTCTGCTCGCGTGTCTGTGCGCCAGAAGGTGGGCCGGGCGAGGCTCCCCGAGGCGACGCTGCGGGCCCAGCATCCACCATCCACCAGCGAGTAGCGCGCGCGCTCAGAGAAGCGCGTGCGAGGCGTGCCTGGAGATGACGGTGGCGGAAGTGTTGCCGCGTGCACCTGTTGCTGCTGCTGCTGATCCGGGTAGGACTGGCGCTTCGCCTGCATGGGTGCGGGAGTCGGCGCGGAAACTGGCGGGGGTGGCCCATGCGCCAGCGCTGGTCGGCGCGGAAGCGCGAGTTGCGACGAACTACGTCGACGACACGCGCCGCGTCTGGGCGCGGCGAGCAATCCCTTTGCTCTCGTTCCCGTTTCCGGTCCATGTTTGGGACTGGGCTCAGATCCGCAGGCCGGTCTTGCTCGGGGATTGCACGCGGACTGGGGTGGGCGCGGGAGTAGGCGTCTGAGCGCTGCCGCGCGAGCGTGCGTTTCCGGACGAGCGTACGCTCCGTGAGCGTGTCGTGCTCTCCGCGGGAGAGCGCAGAGCCCGTGGGCTGCGCGAGCACAGAGAGGCGGTCGCGCGCGTCTGTGTTACCCTGTGCAGCGGCCTGGGAGGAGATAAGTTCAGGTTAGAATACCGAATTTCGTATTTGATAGAGTCAGATGGCGCGCTTACCTTCTCGTACCACTTGAGCGCGTGCTGCACGTCCTGCGGCGTGCCGACGCCGACCTCCCAGTAGTAGCCCGCCGCGAACTGCGCACTCGGGAGGCTAGCGCGGGCGCCACGTTCCGCAAAGGCGAACGCGAGCGCCGCCCGGATCGACATTATATATGGAATTATCTTCTCACACACACTTTGAATACTGCTGCGGCACTCTCATTGTCAAAACTCACAGCTGCATTTTCGCCTCAGAAATTCAGCTCTTTCAAAGCTGGAATCCGAAGTATTATTTTAAACTACCGGGATTTCTCAGTCCTCAAAAGAGCCTTTACTCTGTAAACGATGGACACGTCGACTATTTCCCGATGGAATGCTCGGCTCCGAAACTTATGCTGCTGCGCGGCGCGCCCGCTCTTTTTTGCCCAAGGACGTCTTCACGTGCCAGATCATGGACCTTGCGCTCCATCATATTGTTTGACGGCAACCTCGCCGTCTTCGCATCCTACCCGCCCATGCCTTCTAAATCTGCAGCGCCGCCAAGTCCAGCTTCGTGCCCTCGACCCTTCCTGCGGGCTTTGCGCTTCACGCAGGCTCCGGCGCTGGTATCCTCCGCTCATGCCGTTTCCGCAGCAGCAGAACGGCTTCGACCGCACCCCGCTCGCGGCAGGATGCACAGCCGACCCCCTCGTCGTCGTTGTCCATTCCCCACGCCTTGCGCGGCGCACAGGTGGCAGCATCCTCACGCTACTCGCGCCCGTCACCAAAGGTCTTTGTCCGATCTTCTAATTGACTCTACGTCGCCGTTAAGCCGCTCGTCAAGCCCAAGTCAGCAGCTCCTTACGACGTCTTCCTCTTCGTCGGCGCCATCCTGCTGCTGGGTGGCATATTCTTTGTCCACCATGTCTATGGCGACGTTCTCCCCTCATGGTTCATAGTCGCCGTGCCCGTTCTTCTTATCATTATCTTCAGCCGACTGCTCGCCGTGCCGAGTTCGCGCTTCGCCAAAGATGACATATGACGCCAGAAAACTACACTTCGGACGAGTTTTACTTGGACCCAGCCGCTCATCACGCGCGGCACCCGCACGACGCTCAACGAGGATGATGTGTGGAATTACTATGCAGACTCTCCCAGTCTTCCGCAAATTCGCCGACCTCAAGCAGTCGTCGCTGATGTGGAGAATATAGGCCGCCGATTCACTCGATATCATGTACGTTTTGGGCGCTAAACTATTTGGATATACATTCTGAATACATTTTGATGCAGTCTCGACTTTGTCCTGACCTTCGTCTCCGTTCTCTTCAACGCAACATCTCTGGTTCGGGCGCCGCGCTGCCGTACGAATCTGATCGCAACTCATTAGCGCGATCTACGACAAGGCTCTCAAGCTCAGGGATTTCTCCGGCGTTGTAAAGACGGATGCGAAGGGGATGCGAAGGTTGATGGAGAGGAAGGGAATAGAATTAAGGGCAGGAAATGCGACAAGAAGGCGGAGAGGAAGGAGTAGGAGAGGAAGGAGAAGGCGGATGATCCGAAAGCAGGCGCAGACGTGGGCAAGGCCGTCAATTTGATGGCTATGACGCGAATCGAGTACGATCGTTTCTCGTCCTTTGGCACTATTCTTGCCCATTTGCGATTCTCCATGGAGAGTTTTATGCTCGTCTCCGGGATGTGTTTCATCTACGGTGCTCCTTTCGGTAAATCCATTTGTCTATCCCTTTGGTTTCGTTTCTAAGCTCCTTGCAGAAATCATCATTGCGTGTACATTTCTTTACCCGCTTCTCGGCTGGTCCGCCATTTGTTGGCTTCTTGGAGCTCTTCGCCGGATCGCCTCTTAATAGCTTCAATCGCGAAGCGCACAATTCGCATCCAGGAGGGCGTCCTCGTCGCGCTCGACAAACGCGTGGATGTGCTCAACGAGCTTATCGGCACTGTGCGTAAACTCTTTATCTCGCGATCATTTGCTTCTGCTCTCAACGGAACTCACAGATAAACCTTTTGTAGGTCAAATTCACCAGGAATGTGACGTTTGCTCTGACTAAATTATTATGCTAGTCTCTTTTCTCGTTGCGTTCGCGAATTCTTTAAATCTAGTTTACGAGGGACGTACTAAAGGTAACAAGATGTTCCTTGCTTATTCGTGTAGCTATAAACTTTTGGTCTTAATTATAAACCTTAAGTTAGATTATTCCATTGATTTTGATCGCATGGACAAAGGACGCGCAGATTGAGGATACGTAGTACATGAGTTCAGAGAAGATGACGTCTGACGCCTTTCTACAGATGAAGTTTGTGGTCAGAATCGCGGTTATGGTTCGAGAAAGTGAAGAAATACATTACCTCCATTCTATGCGCCAAAGATTAGTAAATGGCTAAATGCGCTATCATCGAAACTCGATGCATTGTGCTTTACAAAGTTCTCGCAGAACGACTCTATTTTTTACGAATTCCTTGCCTCCAGCAAGACCCTTCATATCATGATACAGCGCAACTCTCTTGAGCGAGTTCAAGGACGAGGAAGAGCGTAAGACGGAAATTAGATCCTCGACCCGACTGCATCCGCGGTATATATCACTATCTCCAGAGCTGGACAATACTGCAGAACAGACGGAAGTATATGCAATGAGTTCGCGCTTAGTAGCTGCAGATTATCCAGGTGAAGAGATGCAAAGGAGTTGAGTGGCGAAAACGTGTCGCTCTCCAAACGATTAGAAGATATTGCAATATCAATGAGTAATGAGGACCATGTTTCTAGACAGTGCGCGGATGCCAGAATCGGTTTTTTCCACGCCCGCATAGAAATATGCAATTGAAGGCGCCATGGAGGCCAAAAGTCGGAGTTGGTACGCGGAGAGTACAGTAGTTTTGCATATGAAGTTATAGAGGCGCGGACAACATCCAGGAGTGGACATCGTCCCCAGAGATTCGTCGTCGGAGACGCTCAGACTGTCATCGAGTGCTCCGTGGTGCATGTCGACCTTTTCAAGACGGCCACTTAGACATCAGCTGGAGAAGCTCAGGGACAACGCAGAACGCGCAAGTTGAACTTCCTCCCACCAGTCTGATCCTCGACACCTGAAGCGATTGCAATTCATTTAGCGATGCGAGCACTGCACGGATCTCGCTTTGCGTCCCGTTGTTGTTTCCGTATATGATCACATGCGTGACATTCGCCTCACAGCTAGAATCTGGGCATGTGCGAGAGACTCGACTTCTAAGTGCTGCACAGTTCCGAGGAATAAAGAGTTGACGAGTTCTGCGAGCTTCTCGTTTTCCGAAAGCGTCCGCGCAAGGAGAGGGGCAACTGATCTCCTAGATGTTACGTAGGCGTCACCGATGGTTATCTTCCTGTAGAGCTGGGGCTCTGCAACGCTTTTCCAGTACTTTCATACGCGGCAGAGTGATGCAAGACTAGACCGCCGCTGATGGGGCCAGTCAGGCGGGTTTCCGACGACCTCGAAAATCTGATCGAGGATCTCGGGAGGGACATGAGCAATATTGTGGTTCATGATACTTCCTAGAACCTGTCAGAGACATTGATAATGGATGAAAGCTGGACTTAACTGTTTCTAAATGACGGCAAACCAAGCTATCGCTAGCAAAAGAAGGCTGAATCTGAGTTACTTGGTAAATGATTGAGCGTCGGTTTCAAGACGGTAACTTGCACGTGCAGTCGGCACGCGAGTACATAAATTACATAAAGAAGATCAGCACCTGATTAACTCGCTCCGTGCCGGTTCTACCTGCTTTATGTAGAGGCGCTCTCGGTGGAACACGGTCATTGCGGGAAGTGGGACGACGCACCGCATGGACACGCCCTTGTAGAGTATGGCGCAGCCTCAAGCTCCTTACACGTGCGCTCACGTGTGCATGGTCGACGGTGTCCGGCGCAAATAACGAAAATCTGGTATGTGTTTCACGCCCGTCGCCTTCTCCCCCTTCCAATGCTGAAGAAGGAGCTACACGAACTAGGTCGACGGACATAGTCACTTTTCACGCCCGAGCATTCAACAGATCAATTGCAGCTTCGCTGCCGTCTGGCGCCTCTTGCCTGATTGTCTGCACGAGAATCTAACATCGCACGCTCTAGTGGGCGAAATGGCGAGCTGTAGGTTTCGACGCGTGTTCGCCGCGTACTGACGATGAGCTGTTGCTTGTCGCATTATGCGGGACAGTAAGAAGTAAGCAGCATCCCAAGACGAATCAAAGACGAGAAGAATAGGACTGCTGTGTCTTTGCGAAGAGAAATCAACAATTGTTAGAACAGTAACAATGCACTATACAAAGACTGCAGTTTATAAGGTAAACACAACAAAGCATGTGCGAACCTCGACCACCTCAAATGATTCAAACCAAATACGTATCGAAGCAGTCAATACCGACATTTCATTTGATTATTGTACATGAAGTGATCCACTTTTTTCTCCTCTCATTACATTCACAGACTCTTAAATTTGACTAACTGTGCGTTGGGATTTGGGACGGCTGACCCGATACCGTCTGCATATTGGTAAAGGTAGCCCGCCATTGTCTTATCTAAAAAATCATCTCTCGATCAGCTTGCATGTACAACGTTGCTACAGCAGAAAGGAGCGGGAAGAAACTCACAGACGCTGACAGTCTCATCGACCGAGATTTTCATGTACTTGGGCCTAGCCTGAGCGATAGAAACATCAGGATTAGCTTCAAAACAATCGGGGTGAGTTCTGCTCACTCACAGATTCCTTTTCACCTTTCTCAAGCCATTCCTTGATCTCCACTGCGTCAATCCTTGCATGATCCCAGATTGAAGCCAGAAAAGATATATTTTTGTCGAATATGTAAAAGTAGTTCCCACCGAGCTGTTCAAGCTTATCGCGTGTCGCCTTGATGTCGCTGATCGACTGATCCAAGGAGTCGACACGCGCTTGCTGGACTGCGACCCGTTTTTTCTGCGCTAAGTGCAGTTAAAGAGAGGTGTCAAAGTAAGAAGGAAACAACGTGGAAGAGGACGAACATGTTCTGGCAATGGCCAGGCCGGCAGCGACGGCGACACTTATACCCGCTATGATCAGACCACCAATCTAATCTGTTTATCAGGCACATTCTGATGATGACTCTGGCATGAACATTGCTTACGGTGGCATACTGTGCAAATGAGCCTGACATTTTTGCCACCAAGAGTGAGACAGAAACGACCCCACCAGCTGCAAGGAGATAATGTTCGAGCTTATGCAGTTTGTTTTTCAACCCCTCCAATTCCGTACGTGCTTGCTTGAGCTCTTTGCTGTCTGCACCCTCCTTATTAAAGGCCCAGCTACCAAAAGAATCCACGAATTCAGAAAAATCATCCTTCAGCCCGTCGAAACTGTCTCCCATGTCAGCAGAGCTTTTTTTAAAGGCATCAGCATCCTGCAGGGTATCAGACGAAGCACTGAATAGAAAAGGAGACCATAAATAATATACCTTGACGAACTCCACGACTTTGGCCTTCCTCTCCGCAGTAGTGAGAGATCCATCATTGCAGAAAGGAATAATAACCATGTCAAAGCCTTATGACCTTTTTCATCAGCAAACTCAATGTGACCTGATGCGAAAAGCCTGAACCGAACTTACGCCGACCATAGGCAGCGATCCTGACGGCGAGATCCCTGCTGTCACGCATGATCTGGCGAAACTTCTGTAAGCAATGGAAAGAGGAGTTAATTGCTGAACATAGTTCCCAGACTAAGTACGTGACGAACTTGATTTAAGACCTTAAATCTCGGCATGAAGGGGCCCTCTTTCGGTGGAATATTCTTCGCGTCAATACTTGCCAGCGTTCTCTTGAGGTTAGTAAACATGGTCTCGATTGCGTTGCACGCGGCCGCTGCGTCGGCTGCAGCTGTCTCAAGATGCGGGACTGCATCCTGAGACGTTATCGTCTTGGCAACGCCGGTGGTAAAGGCGTCTTCCTGGGCCGGCGTGAGATCTGCCATCTTGCTAGCATTGGCAACGAGAATTTCAATTTCATCCTCAGAAAGCTCGTCGGCGGCGTTCAAGACCTCCTGAGGCTTTGGATTTGGGCCGAGACGTTTCTCAAAACGTGCAACAACAGACTCGTACAAGAAATGAGCGTCGGAACGCATGTCGTTGACAAAGGGTGCAGGAGTAAGTGCTCAGGCGGTATTCCAGATGCGAAGTCTTAAGCACACTGAGGACGTCTATTAATGCTATCATGTACTATCGGTCGTCTACTCTTCTCTTTCATGAACCACAAACCACATGACCAACCTTATATAATGAGGGAATAGCCGGCGATGACGTCAGAGCTGGGTCCTATTTACTACGTAGTACATATGTGGCAACTATTCTACACTTTTAATACCACACGCGGATGACTCTTCAGTGGACCGACATAAATCCATAGAAGGCTACATACGAGGAGTACAAGCAAGTATGAACATGGCCAGATACACGGCGAGCGGTATGGGCAAAGCGGTCGGAAGGCACGGGAAGCGGTTCCTTCGGTTCAGCGAAGCTTCTTGTTCTGGAACTGCAAACGAGGGCATCCAAGAATCAGCGTCCCTAAACAAAAACGGAAGGAAAACAGGAGGAAAGAGTAGACGCACGACGATGACGACCGTACCGTCGCTGAGTGTCTCTTTTTCCGGCACAAGCTCGTACCTGAACATGTGCGGTAGCACTACGCTCCATGCCGCCCAATACACGATGCCCGCGATCAGAATGCTGATTCCGATTATGCAGTACCTAGAGACGCGGTTGAAAATCCGCGCGAGATGAAAACGAGACTAGTGTCCAGTGTGCACGTACAAATAATAAGGCAGCGGAGGCGTGTCGCCGACGCCGTTGGCTGGCCGTAGAAACGGATCAACAATCACTGCAAGTTGGAGAAATGGAAGGCGTCAGCCAACTTTACTTTCGACTTCTGTGAGAAAACGAGACGACATACGAAACACGGCTGCGGCAAGGAAGAATCCTGCGAAGGGCCACCAGACCTTGAATGGCCTGTGCGCGTTTGGTTTCTTATAGCGAAGCCAGAAGAGCCCCTGACGTCGACGGTGTGTAAGTGAGCTGGTAGTTCTCATACAGAGAAGAGCGGAGATGCATGCACGAGTACGACAAGCAGGTTGATGATCTGCGCCGGGTAGCCCTGGAGGTCCAGTATGAAGGGGTACGCAACGTTCGGAGGCGGCGCGATAATGACTATGACCTGAGTTTGCCGTCATCATGAGTCATCCGTAACATAGACAAACGAAGAGAAAACAAAACTGCGAACCGTAGGGATCAAGTGCATAATAAGGCCGGGCACGGGGGACTTCCCTGTCGGCCAATTCGACGCCCAGAACTTGTTTCCGAAGGGGAGTGGGATGCCTTCCTTGGCGAGCTCTGTCGAGGAAGATTTCTCAGGAATGAATAAACGTCGGTAAAGAGATGAGGACAGACCTTGGTTCAGGCGGGATAGGGCGAACGTCTGAACAAAAGGGGAGTATACGAAATAAAATGAAATAAGAGGGTCGAATATATATCTCTTTAAGGCAGAACGCACTACTGTCATGACATTCTGCAGCGACAACAATGAGCAGGTAATCCGAAATTAGTCGGTAATAAACTAGTGCTCACCCTGTAATACAATTGTAAAAATTGAAGACGATGATGAGCATGAATGAGGTGGAGAATTACAGGGCTCTAAACTTACCCAAGAGCACTTCGTGAAGGGAAGATACGATTATTTTAGATTATGCACTTCAAACCATGAAATCACGCACCTAAGAGCGACGAACACCGTCAGAGCTCTCTGGGCCTCCGAGCCGAAGACTTTCTTGAAGAACAGAGACGCTACAGTGACACCGCTCTCCATGATCTCCTCTTTCGTCGCCGCGCTGTGAATCGAGAACCGCACATATTTTTTAAGAATGACGGACATCATGAAAACCTAGGAAGAAAAGAGAAAAGGGCGCTCACGCAAAGTAGGCTATGTTCGCGAGTAAGTACAGGACGGCGCAGATCCCAAGTCCAAGGGGACCCGCGATCTTGAGCGTGCGCATGGGATTCTTCACGTCATTCAGCACATAATTAATATTCGCCCACCCGTCATAGGCGTAGAGAACCTTGAAGATTGCAGTCGCATACTGAGTATTATTTTATTATAATGTTTCAGGTCTCGCGCTTCTAGGTGTTTAGGTTGCTTAAAAGAGCTTACATCGCTACTGCTCTGCGAGCTGCCTGCGAACGCGTTACGGAAGTTGGCATGCGGGTCCTTGATGCTTGTGTGTCCACCGAGGACGACCCAGCCTGCATTGCAATACAGATTATTATGAATGAGAATATCAAGTAAAGTTTCCACGTTGTACCATACCTGTAACGATGACGAAAACCAGAATGAATATCTTAAAGACGCTAAGAGCCTAGACTGCTAGGTCAGAGATACCCTCTTCACTTATCCACGTGAACTCTGATCTGGTAACTTACGTTCGTAAGAAAAAGGCCGATCCTTGGCGTAAACCCGTGTGCAATGGTCACGAAGAAGATGACTAGCGATAACAAAGCGTTAGAGTGAAACCTTAGGAAATAAATCGAATCAATCACATACCTCCTAGAGCAATCCCACGAGTTGTCCAACGATCGGCTTCATGTCCAGCGACAACCAAAATACTATTCAGAAAGGGCCTTCAATTTCTGCACAGACATCATGTTTGAGAAGAAGATACTTCTGTGCAAACACGATGCAGTTGCTCGAACTGAATCCGAGAAGAATGGCCTGCGTTGCGTAGAAAATCGTTGCAAGGTACTTGGGTTTTTTGTATACGGCTTCGAGATAAACCTTCTCGCCGCCAGACCGCGGGAACATAGTGCCGTATTCCAGCCATACGAAGAGACCGCAGAAAGATAAGACGAGGCCGAGAACCCAGAGCATCAAAGATGCGCCAATGGAATTCACGGAGGTAAGAATAGAAGACGGCGTTGAGAAGATCCCGGTGCCGATGATGCGGCCGACACTGAATATAGGGGCAGGTTGATCAGAGCGCATAGACTATGGAGCAGGAACGAGCAACGCACATGAGAAGAGTACAACTGAACACGCCAAGATGGCGACCCCTGCTACCAGCAGTGTCTGTCAATGTCGGCGACAAAGTCAAACATGCTTTCACACAAGATAATTGAAGTCTTACCTTCATCGAATGATAGCTCTCCGGGATTCAAAGTCGCGTTTGCGACGGCTATCTGCTCTTCGAGTACGGGTATAGCAAACGACTCGCTTACAGGAGCACCGTTCTTCCCAAGTTTCGAGCTGCTGATCGACGCATTGTCAGAGGTTGAGCTGTTTCTCCCGAAACGACGTAAAATGCCTCTGATGCCAGCCATGGTGATGGGCAGAAGAGAGGCTGTCTGTGCTATTCCGGTCCGATGGATCTCGTTGCCATTCCTTTCCTTCCTTACTCTTTATCCATGCTTCAAGATAGTGAGATGAAAGGATATCATATGGAAAGACAGATCCCGCATTGCCTCCGAAGCATTGTCGTGTAGTCAGTTGAATATTGCGTGCTCAATCGGCTAAGATGAATCAGCGCCCATCGACAACAGCTGCTGTCCCGAAACCCTGCTGCATCGAAGTGAGTAAAAAGGCTGCTATTCGGCGCAGATAGCGCGTTTGTACCGTATTATTGTTCAGAAGATAATGAAATCGGGGCCGCATGGTCTTTGAACGGAGACGCTTAAGGGATAGGCAAAGCCGTCGGGGCGGGAGCAGGCACATCAAAAGGGATAGGCAGCGATGCTGAGTACGTGACGCGGCTGGTGATTGCGAGTAAAACCAGAGCTTGAACTGAGCTTCAAGTAGCGATCATTGAAGGAGCGACGATATTACCGAGAAAGAGGGCGTCGCAAAGAGGGCATGTGGCGTTTTCCCAGCGACGCGAAGCGGAGGAAAATACAACTAGATTGCGCGAAAGACAGCATTTGAAATCCACAACAGTATAGCAGAAATCCACAATCGTATAGCGGAAGAGCGAAGTTTCGTAAGCGGACGACAATCATTGCAGCGCAGAAACAAGAAGGTAAGATGATGCGATGGGTTACGGAAATAGAGAGGGGAAAGGGGTTATTCTAATCTAAGCAGGATTCGAAGAAGGAAAGAGAAGGAGTAGCCAAACGCACGACCGCGAAGAAATTGCTCGTTTTTCCCCGAAAACTCCGACCCCTGCGCGCGTCTTGTTCTCGGCCTGTCCTGAGACTGCACTGCCAACTGCAGTGCGCGTTTTGTACTCGGCCTGTCCTGATTGCCTGCAGGTCGGTCTTGCTCGGGTGTCATGCGAGAAAGAAAATGAGACTGAGCGGCGACTAAGCGGAGATTGGGTTCAACACATTATATGGAATTCCCTTCTCACGCTCACCCCTCAACGCACTCTCAAAACTCAAACGGTCTCCTGTACATGTACTTTCCCCTCCAGAAAATAAGCTCTTTCAAAGCTGCAAAGCTGGGATTTGAAGTATAGATGCAAGTTACCGAAATTTCTCTGTCCTCAAAAGAGCGTCCATTCTTTAAACGATGGTGCGGGACTTAGGCACGTCGGCCATTTCCACGCTGGTGTCGCGCGGCATCCCCTGCACGCGTGCATGCTCGCGTTCAACGGCCTTCGTCCGATCATGGTCGCGTTCTATCTGGCTTCACGTCGCCGTTAAGCCGCTCGTCAAGCCCAAGTCAACAGCTCCTTACGACGTCTTCGCGCTTCTCGTCATCCTCTTCGTCGGCGCCATCCTGCTGCTGGGCGGCATATTCTTTGTCCACCATGTTTATGGCGACATTCTCCCTTCATGGCTCATAGTCGCCGTATATGCCCTCAACATTGCTGCCGTGCCGCCCGTCCTCCTTATCATTAGCTTCAGCCGACCGCTCGCCGCGACGAGCTCGCGTGTAGCCAAAGACATCGGCGCTCATATGACGCCAGAAGACTACACTTTGGACGAGTTTTTATTGGACCCAGCCGCTTATCACGCGCGGCACCCGCACGACGCTCAACGAGGATGATGTGTGGAATTACTATGCAGGCTCTCCCAGTCTTCTGCAATTTTGCCGATCTCAAGTAGTTGTTGCTGATGTGGAAAATATGGGCCACCAATTCACTCGATATCATGTACGTTTTGGGCCCTAGATTATTTGGATATACGTTCTGAATAATTTTTGATGCAGTCTCGACTTTGTCCTGACCTTCGTCTCCGTTCTCTTCAACGCAACATCTCTGGTTCGGGCGCCGCACTCCCGTACGAATCCGGTCGCAACTCATGAGCGCGATCTACGACAGGGCGCTCAAGCGCAGGGATTTTGTAACCTCCCGGCTACAATTTGTCATGCCATTTGTCATGATTTCCATTTTCGTCTCGTAGATATATGCGCGCGCGCCGTAATTCGAGCTTCGTCTTCTCTCACTCGAATTACAGGTACGCGCAAATGCTGTATTTATTAGGTCTTCTCTCACTCGAATTACAGAGTCTTCTCCTGTCTGTTTTAGTGTTCACACCTCACGGTGTGCTTCCACTTTTTTTTTGACACCAAGAACCTCCTTGTACCGCGTGCCACTGACGGCTGCCACCGTTGGTTGCAGCGTTTCGAGTTCCGGACTGACAAGCGTCGTCTGGACCATCTAGTATCACTGCAAGTGGTCTAGACACCCTAAGAACACAGTTTTCCACGCGTGCCACCGCGTATCTGCTGTCGAAGCCTTTCGCCAGCATCGGCAACTCTTGTGCCACTCGCCTACAGTGCTCCGGAATGTCGCCGCCGCTTCCAGCACATCGTCTCCTCTGCTGTCTGCCATGACCACCTCCGCCCTCCGCACGCACGCTGCGCTCGTCCACCCCAAGATGTCCCAGATCCCCATCATCTCTGAAGGCTCGTGGACCGTCCAACTCTTCTCCGACTGGAAAAGCGCCTGCGAGGACTACCGCATCGCCGCCAGCGTCGATGATGATGAAGAACTCATCCGCCGTGTCGCGCGTGGCCTCAAGGGTCGAGCCATCCGCAACTGGTACACGCCCCAGGCCGCCGCTATCCAAGCTCTGGATTTCGACGCCTTCACGTTGCTCCTCCGCCCAATCGTCCTAGAATACGGCTGGGAGTCCCGCACCAAGGCTGAGATTCTAGCGCTCCGACAGCACGGCCGCAAGGCCAACGAATTCTACTATGAAATCCTCGAGAAAAATGACGCCCTGCTCGGCACCACTTACGTTTTCGACAACCGCGCCATCCGCGACCTGATGGAGGCGCATTGTGACGACGATGTCCGCAGAGAATTGGAGGTCCCAACGGTCCATGGGATCGTCGGCTTCGACAATTGGCTCCTCGCTGCCTTCCAAGCAGACGAAACTGTACGCCGACACCGTGACTCACTCAATTCCGCCCTAGTACCTGGAAGCCTCAAGATATGTACATATCTTCGCCTCGGGGTCAAACACCCATATCTTTGCAAGGAGACATTGGATGGCCCTGTAACTTGGTAGGTGTGTGTGGGGACATGTCCCACACAGCCTGAAGCAGGTAGATCTCGGATTTGCTTGCATCATCGCCGTTGGGAGGCCGAGGTCAACAGGGTCACTTTAGAGCGGGGTCAAAGAGGTCCTCAGATGTAGGAAGGGTGAATTCTCTCAATGTTTCTCATGGGGTCTGTCGGGGATAATGTTAGGGAAAGAATGTTGGTTATTGATTTTGGGTTTTGTGTCTTGCTCGTTGTGGAGGAGCATTTGACCCCGATTTTGGGCTTTTTTGGGGGTCAAATGGGGTCAAAGCCTTTGTATGCAGCTCGTTTTGTTCAATACTTTGCCAGAATGTGGGTATTAGTATCCCGGAAGGTTTCTATAAGGTGCGGAAGCCATCAGATCATTTTGTGATTTTGTGATCGCCGTTGACCCACGATGACCAGCTTTTTTGGGGGTCAATTGGTGCCCACTGGCTCAAAACGAGCCGGATTCCTCTGATACTTTGTACATATGCTGTGTACAGTAGTATACATTTTTACATGAACTTGCTTCAGTTCCTGGGGATGCAGAAGCATTAATAATGAATTTAGTTGAATTTATATTGGTTTTCTACATCAGGAAAAACCAAAATGCAATATACTCAATTGGAAAGATATATGGTGATATATGGTGCTATATACTTTAAAACCGACACTATATAGCAATATATAGAGTATATTGCATATATAGTGGTATATCACCACTAAGATCAAATATATAGTGAAGATAGTGCTATCTAGTTTGGTCACAGTAATATATATTACAATATAGCACAAATTATTTGGTATATAGCAGTAAATAGTGCAATGTTTGGTATATACAGTATAACTCCTTTTCCTTGCTTCAAAGTACGAGCAAATTAATTTACAAGAGTCAAGACTTCTGGGAATTGCCGAGCCGCGGGTGCCCAATGCGGACGGGGCGTCCTCACCGCACGCACAGGCACTTCGTCACCGCAGCATACGACACGCTCGCCCCCAGACATGCACGCGATCCCGGGACAAGCCGCGTCCATCTGCGTCAACCCAACCCCTCCCCCTCTCACTCATGACACGCCGCCGGACCCCGCCTCGCATGACATGACCGCGCGTCTCACCGCGCTTTTGGCCCAGAAGCGCTCGAGCCGCACGGTCGCGACGCTGCACCTGCACACCGTGCCGCTCTCCGCGGTCGCCATGTCCGCGGCCGGCGTGCACCTGCTCATGGCGGGCTCGGCGGGCTCTGGGACATCGCGGTGCCCTCGGTGGATGAGGTCGCCAGCCCCGGCCGTGAGGCGCGCGCGAAGCGGCACCGGGTAGACAGCGCGCGCGGGTGGGACGTGTCAGGTTCGAACCGAAAACGCTCAGCGGAATGAGGTTCGGGTCGACCGAATTCGCGGGGACGGAGTTCGGGGGTTTCGTCCGGTCGTTCGGGCTGGGCGAGAGAGCTGCCGAAGTCGACGAGGGTTCGAGCGAGCCAGTCGTTCGTGGGTTGGATAGTTCGGTCACGCGTTCGTCGAGTCGGGCACGACGGGAACGCGTTCGGGCGTATCGAGAAGGGGAGACTCAGAGAGGGAGAGCAGGGAGGAGTCCGGGGATCGGACGAGTGGGCTGAGGGACGGTTCGCCGACACTCGATACGGGTGTCAGAAACGTCAATATTCAGTCTAGAGTACGAAGTACAATTTGGTGTCCTATTTATACGAAAAGACTCCTTCCCCTGTCTCTCTCCCGGGCGAGTTAATGAGTCGTCGAAACTCGCGGTTCGACTGCGGAGCGGCGTGTCCAGCACGGGGGTTGGAGAGTCGGTGTGAGCCGATCGGCGAAGCGAGTCGCGTCGGCGAGCCGGGCGCGTGGTTCGGCGAACGCGGTCACATCTTCGATTCCCGACGCCTTTCGGTCGCGTCCGAATTCGGCACGTGCCCGCGGCGCGTTCGACTCGTGTTCGGGGTGCGGGCCGTCTTCGGCGTTCGGCCCCCTTCGTTCGCGAACTTGGACGTCGTGTGTTCGTTTGCGATCGGTTCGAGCCCCTTTGTTCCATGTTCTCGGTTCGCGATTGGTTCGAGGCCTTCGGCCCGCCCGGCCCGTGGGTTCGGGGTTGTTCCTCGATTGTGTCACGAATGGTCGGATCGTGACAGTAGCCCCCCCTTAAAGTGCTGAGCCCTCGAGGCACGATTCGTCGATTCGTTATCGTTTGCAATGGCTCCCCCTTCCTCGAATGAGAGGCCCCCAGATGGTTACCTACTCCGTCGCCTGCGGGATCGCTGGGACCGTACACTGGTCGCGGAAGACCGGACTCGCGAGGAGATCGCCGTGGTTCATGCACAGTTACTGCACCTGCTGTCGCCGGGTCGTGTCAACAGTACCGTTTTGTCGTCGTTCGAGGAGATTCGGGGTCTCCGGGACCGCGGATTGGATTTCGTGGTGAGTTTCTTGTTTCGGTGTGCATCTCGATCGGTGCTGATTTCTTCCTAGGGTATTCTGGTTCGTACTCTGTTGCGTCGCGAGGGGTTGACCTACGACATCCCATCCCTACTCTCGGTCCTGTGGCTATGGGATCAGGTCGGCCGTCGATTTATGTCTGGTCTTCCCGGCGAGTCTTTCGAATGGCCTGGCGTTTTTGGCAGCCTCCGCGAACACCTCGAGGAATGGGTCGTGGCGCACAGCCAGGCAGGGGACTCGTCTATCGGGTTCGGGCCGTATGAAGTTGCGAGGCCGGCCGTTCGGTCGAGTTCTGGCGAGGAATCTGGGTCTGAGGAGGACGCAGTGGCGGAGCGCGCGGGCGAATCTGGCTCTCGCGGGGTCGTGGTTCGGGAGGTCCCTGAGGGCGGCGAGGGTGATGAGGGTAGTGGCGAGGATTCGAGTTCGAGCTCGAGTTCGGAGGACGAGGTGTCCAGTTCGGTCGCGCGCGAACTTCGTCAGTACGATCCCGCAGTGCGTCCGGGTTTCCCTCGTGAGTCGTCCCTCTTGTCGGTTGCTACTCCGCCGCAGGTTTCGCCCGTTGTATCGGGGGATTCGTTGGTGTCGAGTGCGGTCAATTCGTCTCGTCCGCTCACTCGTCCTGCGTCCACGGATCGTGCGGCCAACGTGATCGTGACGAATCGTCCTGCGCCTGCAACCGGTCCCGCGCCCGTCCCTGCGCCTGTGGTGGCGAAGACTCACTCCGGCGCGTCGGCTCGTTCGGTTTCCTCTAAGCGGGCGAATACCGGTCCTCCGGAGTTTAGTCTGGAGGGTTTCGCGGACATCGTTTGGAAGTTCTCTGGCACTCGCCGGTGTGCAAGTTGTCAGTCTCGCGGGTGGGGGTGCCACGGGTACGGGGGGAAGCTTCGTGCTTGTTTCGAGTGTAATGCTCGACACATTTCGCGTTGTAACCTGCCTGTCGTTCGGCGTGGTTCGTCGTCTCTCGTTTTTTCTGGGGGGGGTCGAAGCACTGATTTTGTTTTGTCCTTCAAGACGCGCTCTCGCAGGACCTTCGTCTTCCCGTTTCGAACCCAGATGAGTTATTCGATCGTCGTGCGCACGGGCTCCCGCCCTTCGACTACGGTTCGGGTTCGGGGGCGGTTATTGATGCGTCGTCCCCCCGCAGCGCCATCGTTTATATTCCGTCTGTTCGGGGGCGGACGCGTGAGGTTCGGCCGACTGGGTCGCGCGTATCGAAGTCGAAGGGTGTAGGTTCGAGCGAGTCGAACCCGATTGCCCAGGGTGGGGCCGCGTCGGGGGCGAACGTGGCCGGGCCGAGCACTTCGCGTTCGGTGGTCGGTGGTTCGGGGGTGTCGGGGGGAGCTTCGGATCCGGCGAAGCTTTCGTATGCCGAGATGAAGGCGGCTCTGGAGCGTGCACAGGCGCAGCTTCGTCAGCAGTCGCGTGAGCGTTCGAAGGATGGGGGAAATGAGGGGGAGGGGGATAAGAAAGGAAAGAAGAGGTTTCGGGAGTAGTGGTTTTTTTTTTGTTAAAATATTAGTTCGGTTCTCTCTTTTTTTTTTTTGTAAGAAATAAAAGGTTGGTGTGAAAAAATATAGAGGGAAAGAAAAAAGGAAAAAAGGAAAACAAAAAGGAAGAAAAGGAAGAACGAGAAAGGGCAAGACATTGGTATCTATTTTACGAGGAAAGGAAAAAAGATTGCGAAAGGGGGCCGGTTCGGTCGTTATTCGAGGGCTTATCCTTTTCGTGCGAACCATTCGGGTCGGTTGTGTGGTCCGGGCTTGTCCGGGTATTTCCGGTGGAAGGTTGCTACTTTTGTCGGAGCGTGTTCGAGGTTTTCTTCCGGTTCGATCGTCGGATCGTCGTGTCCTTCCCATTGGACGGTGTAGAAGATCTTCCCTTCTTTGTAGCGCCGGTCGATCGAGGAGTCGAGGATTGCTTCGACTTCGTATTCGGAGAACCCATCGAGTTCGATTGGCGGGGGCGGTGGTTCGGTGCGTCTGGGGAATGGGTTGGCTTTGTGGGGCTCGAGTAGCGATACGTGAAAGACGTTGTGTAGTTCTTTGAGGGAAAGCGGTAGTCCGAGCCTTCGGGCGTGGGTCGAGACGATTTCGGTGATGGGGAACGGCCCGATGCGTTTGTGGTCGAGTTTTTTCATGGGTCGTTTCGTCCGGATGTTCTTCGTGCTGAGCCATACCAGTTCCCCGACCTCGAATGGTGGGATCGGGGATCGTCGATCCTCCGTGTCGGCCGTGTATTTCTCGATCGTGATCCGGAGTTGTTCCCTGAGGTGGTCGTGCAGGTCTGAAAGTTCCCGTACTTGTTGGTTCGCTTGGTTCGAGGGAACGTTCGTGAGCTCCACGTCGAGTCGGGGGTGAAAGCCCTTGTTCGCGAAAAAGGGTGACACCCCGGTCGCCGAATGAGACGTGTTGTTGTACGCGAATTCGGCAAGTGGTAGGAGGGAGGACCAATCGTCCTGCTGATAGTTCGTGTAGATACGTAGGTACTGTTCGAGGATCTGGTTTAGTCGTTCTGTCTGGCCATCAGTTTCCGGGTGGTAGGCCGTTGAAAGGTTCGACTTGATGTTGAGGAGCTTGCATAGGGATGCCCAGAATTTCGAGACGAAGTGTCGGCCGCGGTCGGAGACAATGTTGTCGGGGGTACCGTGCTTCGCGAACACTTCTCGGAGGAAAATCGTGGCGAGTTCGGGGGTGGCGAGGTCCTTTCGAGTCGGTATGAACAGGGCCATTTTCGTCAGTCGGTCGACTACCACCAGGATCGCGTCGTGGTCGTCGGACGTTGGTAGGCCCTCAATGAAATCCATCGAGATCGAGTGCCAGGGTCGATCGGGAATCGGTAGGAATCGGAGCGGACCGTAGGGCTTGTGTCGGTTCGATTTCGCTCTCTGGCAATCCAAACATGAGGTTACAAAGTCCGCGATGAAGGTGCGCATTCCTGGCCACCAGTATCTTCTTTTGATGGACTCGATCGTTTTTTGGATTCCCGGATGTCCTGCGAGGGCATGGTCATGATGTGCACGGGTGATTAGTAACCGTAGGTCCTCGTTGTCGGGTACGTATACTCGTCCGTCTCGAAGCAATTGGCCGCTTTCGTCGATCGTGAATCGGTTCGGTTCGTTGTTTGCTTCGTTCTTCACTTCTTGGATCCGAAGTTGCGCTTCGGGGTCGGCGAGTAGTCCGGATGCGATCTGTGAAGAAATGATGGCTGAGTCTAGGATGAATGATGCTAGTAATCGTCCCGGCTGGAACATTAGCTGGAAATTTTGTGGGTTCGCTTGGGCGTATGCGCTTTCCCCCCCTTGAGGGTAGACCCCGGCGTGCCTTGTAAGGGCATCCGGTTTTCCTCCAAGGGTTCCCGCTCGGTAGTTGATATGGAAGTCGAACTGTTCGAGGAACTGCGACCACCGGACCTGTCGTCGGTTAAGTACCCGTTTCTCCTTGAAATGTTGGAGGTTTCGATGATCGGTGAATATTTCGATCGTTTGCGGAAGTCCTTCGAGGTAGTGACGCCACTCTTCGAACGAGCTGACAATCGCTAGGAGTTCTTTGTCGTGGATGTCGTAGTTGACCTCGGCTGGGGTTAGAGTTCGGGAGTGGAAGGCGATCGGGTGGAGTTCGTTCTGGGAGTCGTACTGGGATAGGATTGATCCTAGGGCGTATTCGGAGCAGTCCGTTTCGACGATGGTTCGGCGGTCGGGTTCGTAGTGTGCGAGGATCGGGGCGACCGAAAATGCATGCTTGAGCTCGTCGAAAGCTTGCTGTGTCTCGTTCGACCATTTGAAGGGTTGGTCTCCTCTGGTTAGTTTGTTTAGGGGCAGGGTGACTTTCGAGTAGTCCGAGACGAAGCGTCGATAGAAATTGCAGAAACCAAGGAATCGTTGTGTCTCTTTTAGCGTTCGGGGGGGCGGCCAATTCGCGATTGCATTGGTTTTGGCTTTGTCCATTTTGACTCCCTCCGGGGAGACTACATATCCCAGGTATTCGACGGTATTCGAGTGGAAGGAGCATTTTTCGGGCTTGGCGTGTAGATTGTGTTTTCGGAGTCGTTGTAGGACTGTTCGAACAGTGTTCGACGTGTTTTGTGGGGTCCTTCGAGAAGATAAGAATATCGTCCAGGTAGACTACAACAAATTCATCAGCCATGTCTCGGAAAATGTCGTTCATGAAGTGTTGAAAGGTGGCCGGGGAGTTCGTCATCCCGAACGGCATTACCAAGTATTCGAAGGATCCGTAGCGGGTTCGAAAGGCTGTTTTCCATTCGTGCCCGGCAGCTATCCTGACGTTGTTGTAGCCTACTCGGAGGTCGATTTTCGTGAAGATTTTCGCTTCTCGAAGGCGGTCGAGGAGGTCTCCGATTAGTGGAAGTGGGTAGCGATTTTTTCGGGTCACCTTGTTGAGCCCTCGGTAATCGACACAGAGCCGAAGGGTGCCATCCTTTTTCTTCGCGAACAGGATTGGGGCTCCTGCGGGCGAATTCGAGGAACGGATGAAGCCTTTTGTGAGGTTTTCGTCGAGGTATTGACGGAGTTCCTCGAGTTCGTTCTGCGACAGGCTGTATACTGGTCCGTAGGGGGGGTTCGTTCCGTCCTCAAGGTCGATTGTGTGGTCGTACGGTCGGTGGGGCGGTAGCGACTCGGCGTTCGATTTGGCGAAGACATCCGCGAAGTCATGATAGACTTCCGGGATCGAGGTTCGGAAGAGTTCCTGTTCTTCGGGAGTTAGTTCGAACTGTTCGAGCGTCGCGGCTCGGGATCCAAGGATTGTGCTCGTGCTGAGCATGAAGCATTCGGCCCCTTGTCGTTGGAGGAGGTCGAAAGCGGCTGCGCCAACCATTGCGATTTTTGGCACCTTTGGTGAGCGGTTTTCGGTCTTCGGCAAACCCGTGGGGGGGGAGTCGAAGGCCGAGTTGAATCGGCTAGGGGGGGAGGGGTCGGACGGTGTTGAACCATCCTTCTGACCGGTTCGTGAGTTGTCGTCGTAGTCTTCGACGGTGGTTCGTTTCGATCGAGCGGGTTCGGCGGGTTTCTGGTCTTCGCGGGTGGAGGCCGGTTCGCGGGGCTCGATCGGGGTTGATTCAGTGGATCGCTGATCGTGGATCGGGGTCTGGGACTGGTTCGGAAGGCGTAATTCCAGGGTCCTCCAGTCGATGTGCGGATTGTTTTCTCGCAGCCAGGAGAAGCCGAGGACCATGCGGGCCGACGGATGGAGTTGGGTGACCAAGAAGCGGAGTTCTTGAGTTTCTCCCGACGGGAAATGCACTGGTAGTGCGATAGACTGGGTGATGGCTCCGGACGAGGTTGTGTTCCCGTCGAAGAGCTGTAGGATGAGTGGGAACTCGAGGGTTTGTACAGGGGTGGTGCATGGTACAAGGGAGGCATCAATGAAATTATCAGATGCTCCTGAATCTACGAGGGTAGGTATATCTGAGTTCGCGATGTCAGGTACTCGTAGATTTAGGATGAAGGCGGAAGAAGTAGAAACAGATCGTAAATATGATACAGGGGGGGTGCGGGACTCTGAGCGACGGCCCCGTGCCCGCACCGGATTGGCAGGACCGTCTACGAGTTTTCCGACTCGGCGGGAATTTCGATAATTGATGCTTCCGGAGTCGCCGACTCGGTACTACTCGTGGCCTCGTTGTTCTGCGGGTTGACCGTGAATGTAGCCTTCGCGGTTCGGGTGTTGCTCGGGTTCGCGGGATTTGTCGCAGATCTCGAATTCGAGTTGTTCGACGCGTTCGTGGTTCGGTTCGCGGGAGCACGGCGGTGCGGGCAGGTTTCGACTTGGTGGGACCCGTCCCCGCAAACCATGCACAGTCGATTCGTTTGACGGCGTTGTCGTTCTTCTGGGGTGAGCTTTCCTTCTTTAAGGATTGCCGGGTTCGGGGGGTTCGTGGTTCGTGTCCCGTTATTCGTTCCTGTCGCAGGCTCGCTTGGTGGGTTTGCGTTCGAGGGTTTGCTGGTGTTCGTCCCTCGGGAGCGACTTGTCCGCAGTCGTTCGGATTCCCGTTCCCAGTACCGGTGGTCGACGTCGATGGCCAGTCTCTTGAGTTCGTCGTACCCTCGGGGTCGTCCGAAGATGGAGATGGTGTCCTTAATTCGTTCGGGAAGGCCTCGATAGAACTCGTTTGCCAGGGATACTGCGTTGTACCCTGTGAGGGGTGCATGTCGCTGAAACTGGACAATGTAGGTGGCGACCCTCTGGTTCTCTTTCATCGAAAGCTCTGCGATTTTGGCTTGGGCGGTGAGGTCGGCATGTTGGTCGCCGAAAGCCAGGTTAAGTTCGTCGACGAACAGGTCCCAGTCGGTGCGGATTGGGTGTGGGGGGTTCGCCTGGATCATATAGGCTTCCCACCAGTCGAGGGCGAGGTCCTCGAGGTAGGAGGAGGCGAAATTGACGCAAGCCCTGTTGTCCTCGTAGGTTTCGGGGTCGGAATCGAAGTTCGAGAGGCATTGCATGATAAAGGGGCGGAGCTTTGTTCGGTCTCGTCCGGTGAAGCGGTCGGGTGCAGCGACTTTCGGGACTCTTCGTCGAGGGTTCTGTGGAGGCGGGGGAGCATACATTGGATAGGGATAGAAGTACGGACCGTAAGGGAAAGGGTTCCCCATTGGGTATCCCCCGCCTGGTGGAGGCGGTGGTGGGGGACCACCCGGAGGGCCTCCATAGGGAAATCCATATGGCGGGCCGCCAAATGGTGGACCACCGAAGGGGGGTCCGCCGAAAGGAGGTCCGCCAAAGGGGGGTCCGCCGAAGGGGGGTCCGCCTGATCCGCCTGGTCCGCCTGGGGGTCCGCCTGGTCCTCCTGGGGGGCCACCAGGGCCGCCGGGGGGTCCGTGATCCCACCTCGAGGGTTCGGAGCCCGGAGGGGGGCCGGGCGGAGGTTCGTAAGGGTCGAAATCGCGTCGATTCGAGTCGTGAAACGTGGCGCTCGAGTCGAAGGTTCGCTCTGAGGAAGAGGAGGGCATTGGTGCTTCCTCTTCGCGGTTCGGAGGGCGTTGAAGGGGTCCATAACGCTCTGGGGTCTTCTCGTAGAGCGACTGCTGCTGCGGTGGGCGACTCGGTGGTCTTGGGTCGGTCGGGGGGCGATCCTCAGTTCCTGGCTCTTCATGTATTTCTTCGATGCGGGCCGTTGTCGGAGAGGGTTGTGGCGGCGGCCTCTGGTACTGCGAGGCCATGTAGTCCGATGCTGAGGAGTATCCTCCCGGCCATCGAGGGTAGTTTGTTTCTGGGAGGGGGGCCAGGTCCTGATCATCTCGTGCCGGTCTCCGGGGGAACGGAACCGAGAGGGCATCGTAGAACGCAGTCGTGTCAGGTGGTTGGCTCGGTTCGGATCGAGTTGCGTCTCGTCTGAAGCTTTGGTACTGGAGGGCCTGGGTGGAACCCCGTAATGGTGTCGGGCTGTCCGGGTAATCTTCAGGGATTGTTCGGAGGGGCCCCCCGAACGAGGTTGGGGGGGGTCGGGAGATCGGTGGGAGTGCCGACCGTCGAGAGTTGAGCATTGTTGGCGGAAGGGCCGGTTCAGGCTGGAGGGGGGCGCCTCGAAGTCGTGTTAGTGTGTGCGACGCTCGTCGGTCCCTTCGGTTGATTCGTGGATCTTGGAGGGGGGTCGGGGGTAGTCGTGGATCGAACATCGGTGTTGTCGAGGTGTGTCCCAACGCCGGGGTCGACGAGGCTTGTGGGCGGAGGGGGGCTGATGGGCGGAAGCTGGATATCGAATCTCCTTGCGCGAAGGATGGGAATCCTCCGTAGGCGAAAGGCCTCTGACCAGAGGGATCGGGGTAGTAACGGCTCGGGGCATCGTACTCACTTCGCGGGGTTTCCCCGTCCCATGTCTGGGGGGGTTGATATGTTGGTGAATTGTCTTCTGGATAGTGGGAGTTGGGGTCGCGGTAGCCCGAGGGGAATTCGTAACTGTAGTCGGGTTGCCGGGATCCCATGTCGATCGGCAGTTGTTTGTTGGAGACTGAATATTCTGTCAGGTTCGAACCGAAAACGCTCAGCGGAATGAGGTTCGGGTCGACCGAATTCGCGGGGACGGAGTTCGGGGGTTTCGTTCGGTCGTTCGGGCTGGGCGAGAGAGCTGCCGAAGTCGACGAGGGTTCGAGCGAGCCAGTCGTTCGTGGGTTGGATAGTTCGGTCACGCGTTCGTCGAGTCGGGCACGACGGGAACGCGTTCGGGCGTATCGAGAAGGGGAGACTCAGAGAGGGAGAGCAGGGAGGAGTCCGGGGATCGGACGAGTGGGCTGAGGGACGGTTCGCCGACACTCGATACGGATGTCAGAAACGTCAATATTCAGTCTAGAGTACGAAGTACAATTTGGTGTCCTATTTATACGAAAAGACTCCTTCCCCTGTCTCTCTCCCGGGCGAGTTAATGAGTCGTCGAAACTCGCGGTTCGACTGCGGAGCGGCGTGTCCAGCACGGGGGTTGGAGAGTCGGTGTGAGCCGATCGGCGAAGCGAGTCGCGTCGGCGAGCCGGGCGCGTGGTTCGGCGAACGCGGTCACATCTTCGATTCCCGACGCCTTTCGGTCGCGTCCGAATTCGGCACGTGCCCGCGGCGCGTTCGACTCGTGTTCGGGGTGCGGGCCGTCTTCGGCGTTCGGCCCCCTTCGTTCGCGAACTTGGACGTCGTGTGTTCGTTTGCGATCGGTTCGAGCCCCTTTGTTCCATGTTCTCGGTTCGCGATTGGTTCGAGGCCTTCGGCCCGCCCGGCCCGTGGGTTCGGGGTTGTTCCTCGATCGTGTCACGAATGGTCGGATCGTGACAAACTGATGGGCTGTATGACAGTCTGTTGGCACCCATGATAAAGCAGAAATGTAGAGGTGGGGTGTGCTGATTCTGATGCCTTCATAGAAGGCAGAAGTGAATCTGTAAAGGTCTGCACAAGCTGTTTTGATTTCATTGTGTTCCTAAATGTGAATATGTGAGCAAGATTATACAGAAAGCACCAGTAAATCTTACTTTGAAGTAATCAATGCATTGTGTCAAAGCTTCAATGCCTGATTTGACCTCTCCCATCAAACTCAAGATTTCAAGCCAGAACAAAGCACTTGGTCCACATATAAACTTCTGGACCAAATTCTGAACTGCCAGATTCCCTTTAAAGTCAAGGTTTGAAGAGGATATATGGTACATCCAGGACAAACAGCTGTACTGCAGGCCCTGGGAAATATGCTCAGAAATTTTGTCTTCAAGATCTGGAATAGCACTGTTTGGAAGATATGAAGTCTTTAATTGACAGATGTTGAACTTGAGCCCAGAAAGCATGATATGCAGACATTCTAGGGCAATGTCAGTCTTGAACTGCACAGGATCAATCCTGAACTGTGTAGAATACAGTTCTTGACCAATCAAGTCCAAGAAAGAGGGATGATAAATCTGTATTGCACCATTTTGACTGTAGAGCACAGGATACAGATTGGATATGAATCTTGCCAGAGCTGATTCACTAAGGTATCCACCTTCAGGCAGACTAGGCAAGAACTCCACAAGTGCTGTAATGGGAAGTGGTCTATATCTTGACATCACAAAAAGTGTGCATAGGATAGCCTGAGTTATTGGCAAGGCCTTCAGGTCACCTCTGTGGGCTGCATGTATCTTGGAGGCATAGAAGTCATTGAGCTCTGATTCTGGGCTCCCATCATGCTCGCCTAGAAGTCTCCTCACATCTGCAAGTGTATCTGGTTTATCTGCATCAAACTCAAAGATGGACTTGATCCAAGAAAAGCAGCCCGGAGTTTTCATGGCTTTACCAGCAAGAATCACCACCTCCTCCTGCTTGAGCAAACGACAGGATTGGGGAATTGGCAGGTTTTCTGCACAGAATCTGGTGTATTCCAATATGTCTTTTTTTGTATCAACAACACCAGTGTGAATGTTTACTTCCTGGAATTGGATAGTATGACTCTGTGTCAAAACCTGCTGAATCTCCAAGCAATGCTTGCTGGTAAGAAAAACCTTGAGCCAAGGAGCAGCATCTGCCAGTCTTGCAATGCATCTAGTCAAAAGTATTCGAGATTGCACTGAATCACCACATTCATCCAAAGCATCAATGACAATTATCAATGGCTCTGGTGGAACCTCTGCAGATTTCTCTAGTGAGATGAAAGGCTTCCTGATGAGCAGGTCAAACTGCCAGTCTACATCCTTTGCCAGCAACATCTCATCTTGGCCCTGCAAAACAGAAAGGACTTCTTTGCGGTATTGCCTATGCCATTTAGACAGATGGTAGGCCAAGGTTGGGATGAGATTGACAGGGTTATGGCACTCTGGATCATCTCTGTGACAGAAGAAACAGCCCAAAAGAAGTCTCTGGGAGTGAAACATGTCAGCAACAGAGTTTGCAACAGCACTCTTTCCAGAGCCTGCAAAACCATGAAGCCAAAACAGTTTAGAATCAGAGCTTGCCCAATGCTTGACTTGCTCAAGTAGTTTCTGCCTTGTCCCCTTCAAACAGGCCTCCTCTGCACTGTAATAAGCATTCCTTGCATGATGCAACTGTCTGAGCAGCTGATCTTCTGCAAGTTCCACTAGAATATCTAAGCTTAGAACAAACTATCAAATGGACTAATATTTTAATGACAGACCTGTTCTGAGTGAGGCATTCCAGATCTCTGTTTTCACACACCAGTCAAATTGGTCTTTCAGCCTCCTTAATTTGTCCATAGATACATCAATCTCATCCTGGTGAGAAGAAAGCAAGTCCCCTGTATAAAATGAATTTAGGTTCGAGGTTTTGCAAATAAGCATTTTATTTCTACCTAGTACACAGTCAGAAGAATAGTTGCTGATCAAAACAGAGATCTGCTCAAATGCCTCAAGCAAATGCTTGACCATTTGCTTTGTGCTTTCATGCTTCATGAGATCAGGAGTGAGTTTTTGAATGAAAGTTAGATATGTCACTAAGTCTTTCATGAGCTCAGCGGCATTTTCATGAACCTCGTTTTGCCAGCATTTCTAGAAATACGGAGACATGAGTTATCAATAGTTAGTAATTTTCTACTGACAGCACCTCATACAAGTCATTGACAACTGTAATAGCTGCATTGGCGGAGGGATGCAGCTGCAACAGATCAGCTTAGCTTCAATAGAGGCCTTACTTTGCAGCATTGACTTACATCTTTCACTTCATTACTAAGTTTCATGAGAAAGGCTATCGCTTCACTGGATTTCCCCAGGCTGTCTAACAGTATTTTTTTATCACCGCGATGGCGACCTGCTTCCTCAACAAGAAGCTTGACAAACTCGTCCGTCTGAAAAGGTAGATGTCAGCTTGTTCACCATGTGTGAAGTAACATGTGCTCACCGGTCCCACAAGGACGGAAATCAGTTTTACAGAGAGCCCCTTCGAGCCTGAAGGTACAGATTCAAGTATAACAATTTTTAAGAACGAGTAAATAAAATGAACCACAAATCGTAGACGGATGGTTCGTACCTTCCACGGAGAATGACTGTTTCCCAGCGATATCAGCTGCTTTGATGCTAACTACCGGAAATAACTCGTTGTCGAAGTTCTCAACGGTAAGCCGGATTTCTGCGGTGGACGGAACCGAACTGGCAGGATAAAGAGATCATGGAATGCATCATATCGAAACAAACGTTAGACTCACAATGTGTCCTCCAGCTTCCAATCCACTGCGTCATTTCTGCCGAATTGGGGTGACTTATACTCCTTGCCGTCCGCATTGAGTTTGAGAGAAATATGGTTCTGCGGACGCTCGTCTTTGAAAAGAACTTCGATTTCTATACAGCGACAGCTGCGCTTCAACACTCATACCAAGCGGTCTAAGAAGACGGCCGCACCTTTCAAGTGCACAAATCTATGAACAGGGGTACAGACACGATGAGTTCGCGCTCGCAAGCATGTCGTTTAATAACTCACAGGCCATGATTATTGCCTCTCACAACGTCCAGGGTTTGAGACATGATAATGTCGAAGATGCAGGAAAAGCTGAGATATCAGGTAGACTTGAGGTTTGAGACGATGGTGGTCAGGTTCAAGTCGCGAAAGGCGTCCATCATCGATGGACGTCCTCGTGTTCGATCGGTGTTCCGCATTAGGAACAGTAATTTAATTTCGTTTTTCATTTTATAAAACAATTATAATTTATTCTACCAGCTAACGTGATAAGCGGATTCACATTGGTTTTAAGTGGGAATTTATTTTGCCCTTCCTTCGTGAGACTATAGCTAGATACAGAAAGACCAACGAGTTAAGAACGGGCGCGGCGACGGATGCCTGAACACGTTGAAACGTAACAGGTGTGCAGACATACTGTTCTCGAGAACCGTATACTTTATGTGCTGTCGAACCGGTCACGCTGAATCCGTGAAAATGGTTAGATCCAAACTCGTCTGTACGTCTTTATCCCAGAAGTTCACATGCGCGCCAAGGTGCCTATAAAGGACGGGATAATAAGTCGGCGACTCGGATCTGATGGAGTCTTGACCACGAAGCGATATCGAATTCGTTTCGTGATCAGCGTGGATATGAAAACGACCCAAGTGATGACTGAAAGACGGCCATTATAGAAAGCGTTCAGCAGATAGCAGCTACGCGGATATTTACAGTAATGCGGGATATGTGAGTCCTAGTCACGAACGAAACGATCCGAGTAACCATTTGGACGAGCATGGGGAACGACAGATGGCGAAGTCAAGTCAGTAAATGTAAAGTGCATCTGCATTAGATGGCTCCTTACAAGCTTTTGTTCGTTGCGATGACGTAGAAACATTTATTTGTTGAGACTTGTTCAAAGATCCGGAGTAGGCGGCAGCGGAACGTCCTGGTAGGCCAAGTTATGCTTGGGTTGAGATCTGTTGATTGAAAGGACAGTTTGGATTATTGCCGCAGCCGCTACAAAACTCGACCTCATGAGCGCGCGCGTCAAAGCGAGCTAGAATAACTCGTCAGGCGGCGAATGACGTTCTGTCATCGTGCGCATGCAGACGGAGCTTCTCCAGAACGGATGAACGGTCCTAACGGTCGGGGACAGGCTGCTTCTCCGCCGATCCCTAGTAGATATCCTCATTCCGATTCGTCGAGGAGCTGAAGAATAGAACGTATTGCATTCAGATAAAGGAAGAACATGCAATGCGAAACAAACCAGCCCGAAACACACCTTGTCGCACTCCTTGGCTTCTCCTCTGGCATTGCCATGATGTGAACGTTGCTGAGGAGCATATCCGTCTCGAGTCGGTCCCGCGCTTCCGGCTTCGGTACACAAGGCGGGCGAGCATCTTTTCGAACGGCCCGTTTAACAGGTAGTAGGTGCACTTGAAAACAGGCGGAAGTAAGTGGGTTGGCGGGCGCATTGTCTTCTCAACCGCGGGTATGGCAAGTAGTCATCAAGCGATCACTGAGAGACGGAGCGCGCTTGACGAGAACGTTCGACGCGATTGACAAAGTGAATTGTAAGAAACTTCGTTGGCAGGCTCAAGAGGCCGTTATAGCTCAGCGCTAGCCATTCAGTTTCGCATGTCTTTGAAGCGCTGAGCTCGCTGTTGTCATCTTTGTCGTCGACGTTTTTGAGGATGGCAGGCAAGGGCGACTCGTTTTGGGAAGCCGAGACAAGACGCCTTCGAGCCGCCTCGCTACACCCTCGACGGCCACGCGCGCGAACAACTCGAAGAACGCCTGGCGCGGCGGCGTCCTGCGTGAATCTTCTTCGCGTCAGTAAACATCTGGGAAGACGAGCGAAGACGGCTTACCAGATGACTCGTAATCGCCGCAACTGATTCCGATGAGATCAATCTCGGAGTTTTCCCATCCCCAGTCAGCGATCTCTGCAAGGTGCGCCCGCCGACTCCTCGCGCAGGCCGCCAAAGACGTAATGTACCGTGTTCAGCTTGATGCCCGCCACGGAAGCTCTGAGAACGGCGGCACGGGCGGCACGGACGATCTCGCGCAAACAGAACCACCAGACTAGCGCATGCATCCGTGCGCAGATTCGTCCTTCACGATATAAATGATCGATGCCGTTGAAATAATTACTATCTCGCGAAGGACAATTCGTACGTATGAGTACTGAGGCGAATATGAGAAATATCCTACACACCATTGAGATAAAGAACTCTTCCGCCGGCAAGCTGTTGCCCCACCTGCCCATTGTTGGACGTGAAACTGAGCCGCGATCGAAGAACTTCCAAACACAGCCGGGCCAGCAGTGCCAGACACGCAGACTGGAGGTAGGTATGGAAATCGGGCTCTTCCTGTAAGAGTTCGCGTTGATTTGAAAGTCTGTGTTGTGCACCAGTAAAACGATGCCCTACGTCTGCGCGAACCCATAAAATTTTCCTGTAAGGAGAGTCGCGCCTGCCGGCCCTGCCGTCGCAGTTCCTGAGGGGATGGAAGAGGTACCACCGCCTCCAGAACTAGCGCTCGTAGTTTATCGAGAATCAATGAGATTCGGAAGTCAGCGACGAACAAAAATGGTTGGCGTACGGATATCGCGGGTGCCGTAGCAGAAGAACTAGATACGGTTCCTTGAAGACACTGCAAGAGTGTATTAGCGCCGATGTAACAATTGTCTGATGCGATTCGATACTTGCCTGGCTGTAGTATTCGCTGCTGTACGTGCAGACCCATCCTGAGGGACAGGTAGTCGCGCCAGTCCAGCCTGTGCCACCGCACTGATTTCATATGGAATGAGGGAGGAACAATCTTAAGCCTATAATTCGGGCTGTACGTACCTGACCCCACTCATGCGCAGTTGTTTGGGCAACGACGCCCGTGAAAGAGCAACAACGACAGCGAAATTTCCAAGCATAGATGTAGCGATTTGTTGGGAAAGAAGATATTGGTGCGCTAGCTCTTATACTCGTGGGCCTTACATCCTTTGCGGCGGAGACACCGCACGGATAAGCGTCGGGGGCAAAGCAGGTAGGTGGATTGATTGGCAAGTCGCTACGAGACAGGGGGTCATTTGCTAGCATCCTTCGGGCGAGAAAGCAAGCCAAAATGTGCAAGTAAACGATGCTTCAAATCCGCGTATCATCCGATCCGGATTTGAGCTCTGTCGGTGAAACTTGAAATCCAGCGACCGGGACTTCCAATACGTGGGCATTCAGGTGCCGACACAGCGTTGTCCATAGATGAGAGAAGAGCCTGGCTTACTTCTCGCGAGCCCTTGTCTGCACCTTTCAACGCTGAAACGACGTACATGTAGCCAGTGCCTAGTGCTTGATGGGTTGCAATAGCCATACACCGAGAGATCTGGTTTCCAGGAAGTAAGACGAAGTTCGATTGACGTCCAAGCAAAAATAATACATTTTTTCTGCGCTTGTCTCTGATCAGATTCAGAAAGAGCTAAGGCACGAACCGTCGAGCTAGAGAGGGATCGGGCCGGGCCGGCGCTCCACCACCATCCTGGCTAGCCGAGGCACACACAGCTGCCCATTCGTGTTCGTGTTCGTGTCCTGACCAACTTTTACTTTCCCGGCCTCTCCGTCTAGTTCGAGCTCAATCGCCTTGGCAAACCCAACAGTGACAAGCATTTGCATTTACTCTGTCAGCACCGCGCCTGCTCTGATCCGTCCGACCTCAAAGTCAGACTCAATCCCGAATCCTGCACCGGATAGAGTATCATGAATGACAATGCCGGGAAATGAACTCTCAAAATCGGACTGGTATCTTCGGTGCGTGAACAAGCAAGCGTTTACGCGAATCGCTGGAATGTGCTGATAGCGTGCATTTAGAATGAACTACTCCTGCTTCAGTGTACGAATATGATCGCAGGCGTCATCGAGTCGAGAGATGACAGTCAATTCCGACTATCTCGCTTTTCGAAATGGAATGATATTTCAACCGATTCGTGATTGATCCATGGCAGAACCACTACCGTTTGGCAGCGCATGTGTTTCCATTGCGTACAGGTTGGTTTGAGCTAGATCCTAAAAGACCATCCATCGTCATTGTCTTGCAAGATTCGGGTGATTGGAACGACGAGTAAGTCAAGTGTCTTAGCTTTTTACTGGTTTATAAGCTACTCCAAGCATCGAATTCGACGAGCACCTCATGTCGCGGAAGACTTTCAAACAGTGCACCTTATTTTCTCTCTTGTTTGATTCAGTGCTCAGTTATTAGCTCACGCCAACGCAGCACAATACGGCCTGTCATGCTCAAGCGAAGTTCGGTCTCTCTCGCAAATTGTAATATTTCATGTTCGTTGAATTCCTTTCCGTTTCCAACCTTCATTCTTCGTTCACCCCTCTTATCTCTCATCCCTCGACCCATACGTCTGGTGTTTGACTGTTACTACGTCTTACGCAGATGCCAATTGGGTTACTTATCAATCTAGTCCATCGGTGTGTACTCTCTCCCTCTACATACGTTCTGACTGAGCGCAACTTCCGAATCGTAGTTCACATAGAATCAAAGCAACCAAGTGGCAGTTATCTCAATAATAGATTGTTGCACAAGAATTTCTCGACGCTCGCTGTCTGTTGTCTTCGACTTTGCTTGCTGAACTTACCTTTTCTTTGCTTCTATCCTACATACGGAATTCGAAAAAATATATATGGTACAACAATTTGGAAAGGAGGAAAGGAGGACATATATGTTCGTCCTGTCGACAGTCGACAGGTATGTACTGGCTATCTGATGTTCATTATACTACATTCACCTCAATTGCTTATCACCGTGCGCCCTACAGTGGAGACTACGAAGATACGAAAACGAAACAAATTGTTAGTTGTAACTGTAACAAATTAGCAAGTGCAAGTGAAACACGTACATCTCGTTCAGAAGGATTCTTGAAAATCTGGGTCCAGGATGTTCCAGAATACTGCTTCAGCTTCTGCCAGTCAATCTTTGGGCGAAGCCTCCTCCTTTGTTCGTCTCATGAGATACAATTCTCAGTTAAGTCTCTCATCCTAGCACGGTACTCTGGAGGTACCCAGAGCAGCAATTCTCCTGATGCATTCTTGTACCATCCATCCTCTCCAAGGTTTTTGGAAAATCTCTCTGTAGACTGAAAGTCTGCTGATTCAGTGTCACCATCCCAGATGCAGATGGTTTTGTCACGAGAGCCAGACACAATGTGCATGCCATCAGGGGAGTAGGCAACAGACCAGACAGAGCCTGAATGACCAATGGGGCTCTCCTACAGCCTTCCCAGTCTGGGCATCCCAGATGCAGATGGTTTTGTCCCATGAGCCAGACACAATGTGTCTGCCATCAGGGGAGTAGGCAACAGAGGTGACCATGTCTGAATGACCAGTGAGTGGCTCTCCTACAGCCTTCCCAGTCCCTAAAGCAATTCCTGTGTGCATTGCCCACATATCCTCTTTCCAAACATTGTCCTTTCCTTTCAAAATAAGATTCTGGTTTGAAAATGAAGGACAAAATTGATGAGTCATATAAGAATCTGTTGGGACCCATGATAAAGCAGAGATATAGAGATGGGGTGTGCTGATTGTGATGCCCTCATAGAAGGCAGAGGTGAATCTGTAAAGGTCTACACAAGCCATTTTGATTTCATTGTGTTCCTGGATGCAAATATGTGAGCAAAATTATACAGAAAGCCAGCCAGTAAATCTTACTTTGAAATAATTAATGCATTTTGCCAAAACTTCAGTGCCTGATTTGACCTCTCCCATCAAACTCAAGACTTCAAGCCAAAATAAAGCACCTGGTCCAGATAGAAACCTCTGGACCAATCTCTGAACTGCCAGGCTCCCTTCAAGGTCAAGAACTGATTCGGAGATATGATCCATCCAGTACAAACAGCTGTGCTGCAGGACCTGGGGAATACACTTGGAAATTCTGTGTGCAAGGTCTGGAATAGCACTGGTTGGAAGATATGAAGTCTCTAATTGGCAGATGTTGAACTTGAGACCAGAATGCATGACCTGTAGACACTTCATAGCAATGTTGGCCTTTAACTGCACAGGATCATTCCAGAATTGTGCTTGAATGATCAAGTCAGAGAAGATGGGATGATAAACCTGTATTCCACCATCTGCACTGTTTGTATAAACCACAGGGTACAGGTCGGAAACTATTGCTATCAAAGCTGCCTTGTTGATTTTACCAACTTGAAGACTAGGTGTGAGTTCTTGAGCAAAAGGTAAGAAAACTGTCAAGTCTTTCACAAGCTCAGTGGCGGCTTTATGAACCTCCTTCTGCAGCTTGCATCTCTAGATAGACAGGGAAATGAGTGTCCAATCATTAGCAAGTTTTCCTTGACAGTACCTCGTACAATACATTGGTAGCTGTAAAAGCTGCACTGACGGCGGGATGCAGCTGCAACGGTTTCAGCTTAGCTTTAAATATAAACCTTCTAACTTACATCTTTCACTTCATCACCGAGTTTCATAAGCAAGGCTATAGCTTCACTGGATTTTCCCAGGCTTTCAAGTAGTATTTTTTTATTGCTAAGTTGACGACCTGCTTCCTCGATAATAAGCTTGATAAACTCGTCGGTCTCAGAAGGCGGATGTCAGCTTGTTCGGTATGAATAGAGTACAATGTGCTCACAGATGCCGCAGGAATACAAGTCAATGTAATGGAGAGCCCCTTCGAGCCTAAAGGTATGATTTAAGTATGATTATTGCTTAAAATGATGAACGACAAAAAAGTATAGACGGATCGTTCGTACCTTCCACGGAGAACGATTGTTTCCCAAGAATATCGGCAGCTTTGATGCTAACTTCTGCAAATAACGTCTTGTAGAAATGCTGCCTGACGGAGACACTGACTCTGCAGTGGACGGGACCGAACTGGCAGGTAAAGGGGTCAGGATGCGTCATATCGAAGCAAACATTAGACTCACAATGTGTCCTTCAGCTTCCAAT